>JAACJT020000030.1:3191719-3207447 GCA_009936485.2 Gymnarchus niloticus
CTGGTAAGCATCTTAGATTCAGGAGACCAAGCCACCCCCCCCATACCAGCGTCCGGTAAGCACCTTAGATTCAGGAGACCAAGCCATCCCCCATACCAACATCTGGTAAGCACCTTAGATTCAGGAGACCAAGCCACCCCCCCATATCAGTGTACAGTAAGCACCTTAGATTCTGGAGACCAAGCCATCTCTCCATACCAGCATCTGGTAAGCATCTTAGATTCAGGAGACCAAACCACCGCCTCATACCAGCGTTCAGTAAGCACCTTAGATTCAGGAGACCAAGCCACCCCCCATACCAGCATCCGGTAAGTACCTTATATACAGAAAACCAAGCTACGCCCCCATACCAGCATCCAGTAATCACATAAATTCCAGGAGACAAAGCCAACCGCCATAAATCACCTCAGGTTCACAACAGATATTATAGGTTCATCAGAAATTTGGTCATGTGGAGGTGCCTGGAACCGATCCCAGGCAGGATAGGACATAAATCAGGGATATCCTGTGCAGGCCAGTTACCAGGTGAATTCAAAATAACTAGTGCCTGTACTAAACTGTGGAAAATGTTTGCAAACTGAGTTTGACACGAGTGCCCCTTTGTTGCAGGGTCATTACTGGAGAGCTCGAGCCACGGCGGTCCAGCTGCAGTGTTCCCGCGTCTCGGCGAGCTGCCCTGCAGTGAGGTGACCATGCTGAACCAGCTTAATGAGCGCCGGGACAGCACTACCAGCACCGTGAGCTCGGCCTATACCCTCAGCCGGAGGTCCTCTGGCATCTCGCCATGCTACTCCAGCCGCCGCTCCAGCGAAGCCTCACAGTTTGGCAGCCGTCACAACAATGTCAGCTCAGCCGACTCCTACGACCCCATTTCAGCCGACCTGTCCCGCCGCTCCAGTGAAGCCAGTCAGTGTGGAGGGCTGCCTGGCCTGCTCAGCCTCACTCCGGCTCAACATTACCGCCTCAAGGCCAAGTACGCTGCCGCCACCGGGGGTGCTCCACCTACACCGCTGCCCAATATGGACCGTCTCAAGACTCGGATGGCGCTCTTTGGGGACAGCCATGAATCCACCACTCGGCTGTTCCACAGCCCCGCCGCGCTAAGGCGATGCAGCGAGTCCGGCTACTCTGCCCCGGGCCTGATGCCCCATGAGGTACCTGCGAATATCCCCCGGCGAGCAAGTGACCCTGTGAGGCGTCCAGCTCTGGACCCGCTGTCTTTCCCGCGGGTGCAGCGCTTTAACAGCATCAGCAGCATGAATCCACCTGGCCTGCCCATGGAGCACCGTGACCTGAGCCTTCAGAACTACACACGCTCTGACGGCAACCTGCACCGCTACTCCTGTGCTGCCCGGCCACCTAGCATCTCCGAGAATGTGGCCATGGAGACTGGAGATGTGGGCCCGCAGAGCGCCGAAGATGACCTGGTGCTGCCAGATGACGTGGTACAGTACCTGCAGTCCCAGAGCAGCGAGCCCCCTCAGTCGGCCGCTCCGTCGGCCTACGCCAGCCAGTCCCAGGGCCTCCTAGGGAGCATGAGCTCCCAGCCCCAGCAGTTTTATGGCCAGCGTCGCATGGCTGTTGTAGATGCCAATATGAGCCCACTGGGGCAGATGCAGACCCCCTGCCAGATGAGCCCCGGCTCCCAGGAGCACTTCCCTGACTCACCTGTCCTGAATAAGAATCACATGCCAGTCCAATGGAATGAGGTCAGTTCAGGAACCGTTGATGCCATGCGAGGCCAAGTTAAGCAGCAGCAGCACATGAGAGGGAATCTGGCTGTGATTCAGCAGAAACAAAACTTTGGCCCTTACCAGAACCTCAGTGGAAATCAGCAAATGGCGCAAATGGGTCAGGGACCAGCACTCGCAGCAGAGCCGGGTTTTCCGCAGCGCGGCTCAGGCTCCGCGTCCCAAAGGATCAATGGCCTCCAGCAGCAGCTGTGGGTGCAGCCCATGAGCTCAGGCAATCTGTTAAGCTCGCTGCAGCAGGGTGACCAGGACATCCTG
This sequence comes from Gymnarchus niloticus, assembly GCA_009936485.2. Taxonomy (NCBI): domain Eukaryota; kingdom Metazoa; phylum Chordata; class Actinopteri; order Osteoglossiformes; family Gymnarchidae; genus Gymnarchus; species Gymnarchus niloticus. Next base: position 3,193,729 of record JAACJT020000030.1, read on the forward strand.
GCCAACGGTGTGATTGGGGCCGCGGGACATCGACTATCCTGCAGCAATGCGGCCGGGAACGCCGGCAATCCAGGCAGCCGAGGGTTGAGCATGCAGGCTCAGGATTGCCAAAGCTACAGATCAAGAGTGCAGCTGGAGGGCAGTCCAGCTCACGCCACATATGTGGGCAGTCAAGGAACCTATAACCAGCAGAACTACACCACGTCCTCCCACCAGTGCATCCAGAATGGAGGTCAAGGCTTACTGCAGCCAAGGCCACCCACAGAGGCCAAGCCCTTGAGCAGGCAGCACTCTGGGCTGAGCTTCACACAGCAGCCCTATAGCTCAGGCTATAGCCCCTCTGACACTAGCCCCACAAGCTCCAGTGGGGTGGGTCGCAATTTTTCTGGTGGCAACAGGGAGAACAGCACCATGTTCTACAGGGGGCAGATACACATGTTTGAGCACAGCGGTGACTTTGATTTGCAGGCATCCCCATCAGCAAGTGCAGCGGTTGCCATGGCTTCCCCGGGGACAAACCAGGTCTCCAGCACGGTAGACTCCACCCAGGGTGTGGAGCATGCCCAGATTGACTTTGACTCCATGCTGGACGATGGGGACCACTCCAGCCTCATGTCAGGCACCCTCAGCCCCAGCCTCCTTCAAAGCCTGTCTCAGAATTCTTCACGACTCACCACCCCCCGCAACTCAGTGACGTTGCCCTCCGTGCCAGCAGGGGTCAGCAATATGGCCATAGGAGACATGAGTTCCATGCTGACTGCCCTCGCTGAGGAGAACCGATTCCTCAACTTGATGTCTTAAGAGCAGATGCTGCAAGCGTGCGGAATGACAGGCTGTGAGGCTGAGTTTCTGTTTTTAACCATTCTGCTTGCTTGTTTAGGAAGTGAATAAGCGGTTATAGAAAGAGTTAGATTTGTGTCATTCTACACTCATTGGTGTCCAGGGGAGAAGTACATTTTATCTTCTTTTTTTCAAAATGCACTTGCCTTCCTTGAAAATATGGGACAATTCAGGAGAACGTCCCCAAACATCTATGTATTGAGATTTTTCCTTTTCTACTTTCTTCCTGTAATGTGTATAATTGTATAAAAACATTACGTTAAAGATGGCAGTTTGCTTTTCATTTAAGAAGCCATACTTTGCATTTACAGTAAACCTTGGACTGGGTATATGTGGAAACCAGTGCTCAGTCTGATAGTATCATATTTTGAGGGCATTGTACAGAGTCCAGTCTTATAAGTGCCTTGCTATGGTATACTGAATAACAGTATGCTAGTTTGTACAAGTAACAACGACAGGTAACATTCTGTCATGTGCAAAAAACATGGATATTCAGAAAAAAAATTTTTGTTTTGTTCCCATAAATGAATGTATATGGTATTCGCTATAGACTGTGTAAATTGCTTAAATGTTTTTACTTCATGTTTTCATATAAGGGTGGGCATTTTGCCACCTGCTGTGCAACACAAACCTGTTCTGATCTCCCAAAGGGACGCTGCATTTTGCAACAAGAGCCACATCATCTGGAAGACTGGCACAGTCGCATGATGCTGTATGAGTGATAATAAGCCTAAGGAGTAATGGTGCTGGTGGGTGCGGATCCACACATATTAGACAAGACTGGAAAAGACTGTGTCCCTCAGAGAACTTTCAGAGTACTGTGTAGATGGGAGCTGTGTGTTCTGTGAGGACGGAGATAATTAGCTCATTGGGAGATGGACCCAGGCATCGTGAAAAGAATCCTGCCCTAACGAGGATGGAGCAGTGAAGTCCACATGCTGGAGGGCATGGTAACACAGACTCTTTGTCATTGAATTATAGCAGTTTTTTTTTCTATGATCCAGTATAATTTCATCAGTCTGGTTTTGTACATAGCTTTTGTACATTTTATAAAATACAGACTCACTGCATTTTTTACTCAAACTGCATGTGGAGGCTCTTTTCGACTCGTAGGGTAATCTCCTGATAGCAAGTGGCCGTCCGACGTCTCCAAACACACGACACTATGGCCAGGGACCTGAGGAATAACATCTAGATGGGTGGGCTTCAGGGGCTTGACTCTCGTTTCTGTGTGAATGGAGTAAATAAAAAATGTGGATAAAGCGACAGGAGCTTCATGAATGCCGAAATAATTCTGAGTTGCTTTACGGTATCTTTATTCATATTCATCCCAGAAATATCATAAAACAGCAAGAATATCAGAGTCGTCTGCAGTCAGGCAAAGACTGTAAGCTGTAAAGCAGTTCTCGCGTAATGCCGTCTTGTAATCATTGATGCAGTGCCGAATTAAGCTTCTCCACCGAGCATTCAGGGGGCTCCTTGAAGCCTTCTTTTAATCTTAGAAGAAAATTAGTCCTGATTGATTAAATAATGCAAAACCAAACTTTCTTCTTTGAAGCTATGTGTCCCAACAATGCATTTCCCTCTGTGGCGAATCACTCCGGACGTGTAAAAGATGTTGCAGGCTTTTCAAAGCGACTGCGGGTCTTTGAAATAGTTTTCACTTCCCTGTCCGTGGCACTGCTAGGGCCACATTCCCAGTTCTCCCTGAACGTGAATGAAAAAGGATCCTGTGAAAATACTAAATGCACACCCTAAGCAGTTTCTAAAGTTAGCTGGCTTGTAGTCCAAAATTAACAATGGCAGATCGACCCAGAGGAAATTGTTGTAGAAACCACATTAAACACATCACTTGAAGGGCGCAAGGTCCAAGGGCTGAATTTGGGTGTAAGCTGAGGGAACAAATGATTTTATTCTGACAGCTAATTGAGCTGAGGGGCTGCCTGATCCGAATTTGCTGATTGCTTTTGCCACTGGAATTCTTTATTCTCTCAGTGAGACGAAGGAGGAAAAATAGCCTGAGGAGATCAGCTCTCACAGGGCAAAGAACAAGAGGACAGAGTAAGGCGAGAGTGGCTCAGAAACTTCGGAAAGGTCTGTAATTGGATGACAGCACTAATGGAATGGGAAATTGTATTTTGATATGTAAATATCTAAGGGCATGCAAGCATGTTTTAAAAAAAATCACCCTGCCGTCATGCAGTTGTGATTCAGACTGGAAATTTTGAACCAGTTAACATGTGGACGGATGTCCTCTTCAGGCCAATATTAGAACCATCCATCCGTCCATTAATGCACTTTCCCACCGGTTATCCGGTTGAGGACTGTGGGCGGCCTGGATCCTATCTCAAGCAGCACATCCTGGATGAGATGCCAGTCCATGGCAGGACCCCTTAAGTGAAAGAAGATGTCAAATTAAGATGATCATTGACCCTCAGTGACAGAGTACAACTTTTTAGACACGTTATCTTGACATCTTGTTTTTCACCCTGTGCCCAGTAAACTGAAGGATGTGCAGTTTCCTGGCCAGCATTCATATTGCAACATGACAGTCTCCATTTCTCACTGTAGTGATGTAGAGGTGCACAGGCCCTCATGGATGATTCCCATTTGTCCCAGTGACTCATGCACTGGAAACACTGGAAGCCTCCATAACATATTCAAAAATATGAATTCCTTCCCAGAAAGACCCTATAATGCATCCAGTCACACAGTCAGGGTGGTACAGCATTTAGGTACTGTACATTACTCAAGTCTGGCTATATGCTAAAACCAGCCTAATAAGCACTTTGGAACTTGTGAAAGAAGCAGAGGTTACCTAACTCTACCTAACTCTAAACTTACCTAACCCTAACCCTAAGCTTACCTTCCCCTAACTTTACGTAACCTAACCCTAATCCAGCAGCAGTGTATTCCTTGGAGCTGGAACAATGATGAACAAGCAATAAGCTGATTAATGGTTACTCTATGTGTCAGATGAACCTAATGAGTTTACAGCAGGAGAAAAGAAAGCCAGCATTTTTCCCATGATAGGCTGTACAGATAGTGATATTCCACCTCGGGGCAAGGTAATATGAGTCCATTCAACTGTGTGAATTATGCAAAGTAAATAAAAATGTTTCTCTCTATCCACAAACCAGAAAGTAAATAATTACACTGAGTTAATGCCCTTGAAAACAAATATTAAACCTGATGAAGTGCTGTGGACATATAATGTAACTGTGCAAACACAGAGGTTGAAGAACATCTTCTGAGTAATCATCAAAGGTCACACAAACATGAAATCAGCCATATTTCTCCCGCGCCTTCAAAAAGACGTACAGGCTGCTTTGGGACACATAAAGCTGCACTGCATTAATGAATCCTTTTGTTCATCAGTCCAAGTACTGACTCTAGAGTCTGGCCTTCAGATCTTGCTCACAGACACAGACAAATATAGACATACCATTCCTTTGCATCGCTTCACTTCCACTTTCCCACAATGCACTGCTTCCCCACCCCAAAAGCTGTTCTCTCTCCATCAGTTCAGTCTCTCACTCACACACCTCCAATACTTGTGATTCACAGCCAACGGAGGTGCAGGCAATGCACTAAGTTTGTAGAACAACGGAATGTGGCAAGTGTCCAGAGAAAGACATCTGTCTTTATTTCCCCATGTTTTCTTTATATGCGACCAGCTGCCATTCAGTAGAAGAGAGATTAACTAAAATTGTAATTAACAGGGCCTGGTGCACTGGTTGGCACTGTAACCACACACCTCCAGCACAGTGAATCTGATTTTGGCCCCATCTGGGTATGCTCTGTTCCCTGGCAAAGTCAAAGACATTGTTAACTGAACGGTTGTCTCTAAATTGCCTATTGTGTAACTCTATGCCTCGTGATGGAAAGACATTCCTGGGATAGCCTCGCAGCCACCTTTCACTCATTAATTCAATTCAATTCAATTCAATTTTGTTTATATAGCGCCTTTAACAAGAAGCACTGTCACAAAGCACTTTGCATAGTCCCAGGCCCAGGGTCCCCAGAGAATAAGCCAAAGGCAACAATGGCAAGGAAAAGCTCCCTCGAGAGGGAGAAACCTTGGGAGGAACCAGTATCATGCCCTGCCTACCTGCCCGTTCTGTTTTTCTCCAGCGTGGCCCTAATGAGACATGCCTGTTAATTGTTGTCCCCTCATTAGTCTTGTTTAAACGTGCTTCCCAGTCCTGTGTTCCTCAGTCCAGTCATTGATGTTGCTTGTATGTGGGACTTTGTGTGCCATCTCCTGGTTTTGGTTCTCCTGATATCTTGTTTGATTCTGTTCTGTTCTGTTTTGGGATAATAGCTCCCTTTTTGTTTTGCCTTAGGCCTGCTTCCGAGTCCTTCCTCGCTCCTGACGCGACAACCAAACTCAAGGGAGAAACCCATCCTCCTCTGGCCAGCACTGGGCAGGACAAATTCAATAGTACAATTGAAAACAATGATGTTGTGTAACAGTTAGGAAGACAGCAGGGTATTTGAGGATGCTGTTAGGTGATCAGGATTGAAGAGCAAGTTTGGTGGCTCAGGAGGCTGCAAGCTGATCAGTGTGGCCAGCTTAAGTGGAAGGTGGGCATGGTAGACCAGCAGATGATACAGGGATCTCTTGAATCCAAACCTCCAAAAGAAGCACCTTAAAGAGGGGGACGGGGAAAAAGAATATGCGTGAGCAGAGCAGCAATTTAAAGTGGCAGAATAATTGCAAATTAAACAGCAAGAGCCCTGGCATAACTATATATGGCAGCATAATTGTGAGGGAGAGGCCAATGGCGACACAGGGATGAGGAATCCTTGAATGTCAGCACTCCAACAACACACAGAACATGCAAAGCAGGAGTGACAGCACTGACAGAACAGTTCATCCAAAGTCAATGGGCACTGATCCCCAATGGTTATGGACAAGATGGATTTGATTATTTTAAGTTAGTTTTTCATAGTGTAACTAATGTCTTAATATTTTTCACTGAATCCATTTATACATCATGTTGGTTTCTTTGCTGAAGCAGTTTCGTACCTTTCTCATGGGTACAATGATGCAGCCCCCTGAAGCTTGACTGGATGTACAGTTCCAAGTCAAGATCCTGAGTCTAGCACAAAGGGATTTGACATGAAAAGCTTTTGCAGCTCTCTGCTCTTGGGAGCATCTTGTGTAACTGCATTCTGATGAGGTCAGTTTGTGAACTCGTTTGGAGTATACTGTCAGAAGCAAACATTTAGACACAAACTGTGGATGTGCACTGAGCCCATGATCATAGACACAGCTTCCTACCTCTGAAGTGGTTTAGGAAAAGGTTTGTAGAGAGCCAGCAAGAAATGGCATCGGAAATAAATCTCAAAATAGGTTCTCCTCACAATACTTATTTTATGTTGCTCTATGACAAAAAACTTAAAATGCAGTATAAGGTAGAAAACAACAGTGAAGTTGTTTGTCTGGTATCCTGAATGCGACTGGCTTCACAATAGCGCATATCACAGTGAAACTTCGGCACTGAGAGGTGTCCGTCCAATAGTTTTGGTTTTCACCAAGCTGAGTCTAGAATGAGTAGTTCGCTGAAGCACATGGTTGAGCCTCTTGGTCCCAAACTTCTCTATATGGAAATGGACCAGTGAGAATTAAAAAAAATTTGCCCCAAAATGTACTGAAAATGTTGGATTCTCAGAAACCATCCCCATGCTCAGATTACAGCAGTAAAGATGGGGACTGCTGAGCAGTCATTCTGGAACATGAATTCGATCAATCATACATCAGTGCATAGTAAGGAGCACTAGAAAGAGATCCACTATCTGAGATTCACTGGAATATTCTGGAAAATAAAGGAAACAAAAAGACATCAGCTGCCACAATACAGTGTGCACTGCTGTATTCAGCAGCACGCAGATGGATAATCTGAGGAACACGCATTTATGACCTCACATTCCTGCCTGCCTGAACAGCCTTCCGAGCGAGAGACGCAGAAACTGGCCCAACACAGGGTTCCTCACCGTACTGCACGTGTGAGCTGACACCCATTTGCCTTTAGACACTTCACTGATTGATAGTCAACAATCAGTCGTTGTGGTTTACCCTATGAGCTGTGTTGGAGAAAGTGCTGTGGAGTGTCTTCATGCTTGTGAGGGTCTTTAGGTTTTGTGAGAATGACGAGCCTTCAAAGTGGTTCTGACTAGAGGCACACAAAGGAGCCCCTGTTAGCCCGGGTGGCCATGTCAGAGTGCTTATCAAGCCCCCATCAGAGAGGAAACCACACATCCAGAAGACAAAGATTTTGAGTGCGTTCCGTGATGACTGGTGGGGCAATTTGTTGTACTCAAATATGAAAAATGTATAACACGATAAATTCCCATCCTGCAAGTCTATACTGTATGTTTAAGGTTTTTCAGTCATTTATATATATTTGTTTTATTAGCTATATGTATTTTTTTGTATTTTAAAAAATACACTGTAAATATATATCAAGTCAAAACTACACAGTGATAAAACTTTAACAATTAATTTAGATGAAACACTGTTGATAAAAGCATTGTAAAGAGAGAGAAGACATTCTTTAATTTTGCTATTCCGTAAAGGATAAAAGTTCAACAATCTCCTCCTTAAAAAGCTAATTAAAGGTACAACTTGGCAGTGACCTCTGCTCTGTGAATGTAGTCATCGTAATATAAGGGTCCATCATCGTAGGCCGGATGGATGCATTGCTGCACGGACTCCACAGCGCATTGAGCTCAGCACGTTAGGGGCAATCTCAGAGGCATGGGAAGCCCTTTGTACAGAGGCGCACCCCCTCCCATTCCATCCCTCAGGCTCTGGTGGGGGCCCAATTTTTTGTCACACTGCTGCCACCGGGTTCCTCTTTGATGCCTGACCTCTGTGACTGGTCATCACAGGCTAAGGGGAAAAGGGGCGGCTGTCAAGCAACTCCATAAGAACTTCTGGAATTTTGATTGAGCTGCTGGCAGACAGACATGCATGGATGCATGACCTTATTAAACTTGGAGATGGTCTTCATTATTCTTTTACATTTCCCCTCTTTCCTTCTTTAGTGGGCTTCAGGCGTCATCACCATTGTAATACTTATTGTAAACTTTACTGCAATTTCTCATGGAGACAAAAACAGGCCAACATAAAAATATTTGCAGCTTTATGACCGAGCATCAGCCCTTATGTACAAGCTGTTTGTAAGGATCTGAAAGCTTGCATTGTATTGCCTGCAAACAATAACACACTTGGCCTGAGTTTCTGGGCCATCTGAAAGCAAATACAAAGGAAAACTACCCATCCTGTTGTTAGCAGTGCAAAGACGTCATCCCACATTGGAACCGTGGAGGTCAAACCCCCAGAAGTGAGGCCTCAATTCCACCAGATGCTCTCACCAAATGTACTGCATGGGAACCTCTGGTGCCAGTTGATAATTTTGCTTTGGCTTGTGAAGCACCAGGCCCGGTTGGTGATTCTGCCACAGGGAGGTCTTCCATCCCAACAGCAGAAAGGACAGCATACAGCCTTTCCAGCAGGTTCTATGCAATGGAACTGCATAAACTGCAAATGATTTTTGCATCTGCTTTTCATCAAAAATCAAGCACACACACCAAATCATGGGCTCACCAAAGATGGTAGAAGAGCTATTCCACCAAAGTAAAAGTCTGTCTCAGGACTGGGTCTGGTGACAGCCAAGCCTTGGCCATGTGGGTGATGGGGGGGGAGGACAAGCAGAGGGAAGAGGGGGCCAAGCGGCTCTCCGGGGCCCCCTTGGGGGGACATTATAGCGGTACGGGAGGCAGAGGGCAGACTTTCTCCTCATCAACCAGCCGCCCACAGCTCTGCCTGAACTAATTGCTGATAAAACAGCCTGACACTGTAAAGGCTGTGCCTGTGAATTATTACATATGTCACGTGCTAACAAGGTGGATTCCTCAGTAGAAAAGTAACTCGGCAAAGCAAGGCAGCTGGTGGCACCCTGAAAGATGGATCATGCTGCAAAAATCTTGATGGTTCATTCATTACTATTATAATAACACTCAACTCCCGGGTGACACCAAAAGACAAAATCAATTTAGGAACCAATTACAATCCCCTGTCAACACTGAGCTCCGTCTGTCGTCAGTCAGGCTGGACATAATATGCAGAGACTAGTAATATTTTGGTTGTTCCAGCTGAGTGGCATAAGACAATTATATTTCAAACAGTATAGTTTCACAACAAGGGCTTCCACAGTGGCTTACAAGGTGAAACACCCACTGCAAAGAGACACTTGTTTGCATATGCATACATAATATTATACAGGCATATATGCAGTATATGTATATTCCCATGGGACTTCTGTATATAGCCTTTCAATATAAAGTTCTTGTTGAGTTTTGTTGAGCAGAATTTTAACTGAGGAATCCAGAGTCCCACCCATATCATGAACCTTCGAACCATTCAGCGCAAGGTCAAGGCGGCTGGCCACGATAGCTCCCTCGCTCCCATATTCATGGGCGTGCCTGGAAAATCCTCATGCATAGTCTGCTGTTACCGTGTCATTATCTAAAAAAAATCTCTTGTGGAACACGGACTGGTCCAGAAACTACTGCCTGTTGAAGCATGACTGTCCCTCTTTTCGAGATCTTACCACTGTTTCCCAATGAACGTTACTAAATCATTCTTTCCTGTGCACACTTCCTTATTTTCTATGGCTGTTTGCCTTTTTCTGCTTGAAAAACAATACAACAGGCCTTCTGAATAGTCAAAGTAAAATGGTTCCCACAGTTTCTACTGACGTTGACAAGACAAAGGCAGAAAACAGCGACGACAACCCACAAAGAGTTTTCATCGTTTGGTAAAATTTGGTTTAAGTTTTTGCTCCCAAAGAGAAGATTTGGCTTGGACTTTCCCAGACAGACAGGGTAGTAGAGGAATGATGTCGGCTGGTAAGGCAGGATTACTGAGGTATGTGGGTTATTTGTAGAGCGTTGATTTGTGAGAGGGCTCCCTAAAATCATCTCCCTCAAATCTCAGCTGAAAATGTTGCTATAAAAAGATGGATGCAGTTTTAGCTTAAAGCTCTCTAAATTTACAAGTCTGCATCTAGAGCTGTAAACTTGTTCATCCCCCAGGTTCGACCAAACAAAGATGACAATACACAAAAGCAGATCTCATTTCCTCTGTGATGTTGTCTTCTTGTGTTCTCCTAGTCTTTCTCTGCTCTTTGTGGACCCACTGCTTTCCAACAGTTATCCTCTGAGGCCTTCTTGACCTTAAGATTTATACCACGACAGATGGTGGCAGAGGTATGTGGTATGTGTAGAGGTTTTGTGCAAGTGTTTATTGTAGGTGCTGTTTAATTGCAAGTAAGCAGAAGGTGTGTCAGCTGGTTTACAGCTCTGCTACCTCATTATGTCTGTAAATACTTCAGCTCCTACTGTCTGTTAGCCTTCAGCTCCTACTGCCCATTAGCCTTTAGCTTCTACTGCCCATGACCCATTAGTTCCTACTAGCCATTAGCCTTCAGCTCGTACTGCTCATTAGCCTTCAGCTCCTACTGACCGTTAGCCTTCAGCTCATACTGCTCATTAGCCTTCAGCTCCTACTGACCATTAGCCTTCAGCTCCCACTGTTCATTAGCCTTCAGCTCCTACTGCTCGTTAGCCTTCATCTCCTACTGACCGTTAGCCTTCATCTCCTACTGACTGTTATCAGTCATCCTCTAACATTTGGTAACAGTCACATCCTGTGATTAGTAGTTAGATCCTACAGTAGGTTAGCAGTCAACCCCTAGCTTTGGCTAACACTCATTTCTTGCTATTAGCACTAAGATCCTACGACTGGTTAGCAGTCAATCTCTAGCGTTGACTGCCACTCACATCCTGCCCATTAGCACTCAGGTCTTACTGCTAGTATTTAGCTTCACACAGTGTGGTGTGCATGTCAGCACCAAGGTTCACAGCAGAAACCAAACTCCTGACAGACCAATTGGGGCCTGTCAGCAAAAGCCTGGCGGAAGACCGTGATGTGGGTTTCAGGGAGCAGAAAGAATGAAAATGTGGGTGACTTATTAATCTGGGGGCCTGGGCTGGCCCAGACACATTCCATGAATTGTGGCTGTCAGGTGCAGGCTGCTTTTGTGCATTTACCGTGTCCCATAAACACTGTGGGAGGAGATCAGCGTGTGAGACAAAAAAACAGGAGTTTGGCTGTTTATGTGTTACGCTGCTTATGTATTTTTTTATTTTTCATTCAGGATTTATTTGATATTTGATTGTTTTCCCTAAGCATTTAAGACAATTCTATGTTATATGGTAGTTCATATCAATTTAACTGGTATTATTTTAAAAAGTCATCGAGTAATATATCTACTGTTATGGAGGCCCAGCAAATTGTTAAACAGCATTACTATGTTTCTGTGATTCAGGATCTAAGTAAGAACATAAATGTGCATAGAACCCAAATGTTCAGTAAATGAACACAGCATTTTATGAGCAGCAGAGGTGAACTAAATGTTTGCCAGGAGAAATAAAGTCATTAATGCCCTACTAATGTCTGCCATTTTAATAGGACAATCAAGATGCCAATCAAAAGCAGGCACCATAAATTACAAGGAAAGCGAGCACATGATGTGACCATACTGGGAGAATGGTTATTTTCTGTCTGCTCATGGAAGGTCAGTGTATACAGGGCAGCCTCTGTCTCAGACTCTAAATGCTGGCTTGGCCCAAGTCAGGAGAAGCATCTGCAATGTTTGGCTGATGGAGTGGATCACTTACAAGTTAGCCTTTTTCAAAGCCAGCCATGGCTCTCCTCAAACCTTCGGCTTCAGTGAGGGTTAGACCTTAATGACACATAAGAGCAGAGGAGACTCTTAAACTGTGTTCATTTGATATGAACATCAATGGCATGCATGAGACGGCATGAAAATATTCAGCACACTTGAGTGCGAGTGGCTGTTTAAGTGCCTTTCTGTGTGTTCAGTGTTTGTGTACTTATGCTGTGGTTTGCGTGTGTGTTTGCGTGCATTTACTTGTGGTTTTCTGTGTGTGTGTGCACCCCCCCTGCCCCCATGTTTGTGTGTTTGTCTGTGTATGAACCTTCTGTCCATACGGTACAGCTTTATGAGGAATGTTAAATCAAACTTCACATTCAGCGGGAATGGACTCCAGCTGCAGACAAACAAGTCCCAGCTGCGGCCCGTGCGACCTGCCAGCGATGACAGCCCCCATCCATCCAGAACCGCAGCGCACCCTCATTGCAGGAAGCCCACCCCCGTCTGGGCAGACTGGCCCGTCGGCCTCGATGACCACCGAAACACCGGCATCTTCTCCTTATCAGCCCGCTGTTGCCGGGGGCTCGGGAGCCTGTTTGCACAGGAGTCTGTCAAAACGTGGTGCAGAATTTACCGTGGTGGTTTGGGAAGCCAGCCTGTCAAAAAGAGAATCTAAATCATGTAGTGTCAGGCTAGACCTCAGCTCTCAGGACGAGCACATCCAGGAAGGGGGGACGCTCATCGAGCAAAGCCCAAGAGTCCGCTAGCTATAACAGGCCTGGTTCCCCTATGCTGTGTCCCACTTTTCCCATAAAGCAAACTGCAAACAGCTCTTACTCCATATACAGAAACGTACTCACTCCAGCTCTCTCTGTAAATCATACATACTAACAGCCACTCCATAAAGCAGTTCTACAGTCTTCTACAAGAACAAGGTCGCTGTGTGCTTAAATCCATTTTTCCTCTTTGCATTGGAATGCATTTCTATTTCCACTTACTGTGTGTTGACCCCTGTAAGTATACTAATTGTACAAAACATGGTTTATTAAAATATATGGCTGTTATTAGCAGAGATCAGCCAAACATTTTTTAAGACATGATTGAAGATCAAGAGTTCCAAGATGGGGATTACCACTCAGAAAAAACAGCTGAACCCAAGAATGGCACACTAAGTTGTAATAATAACTTACTCAGCTATGATGTAAACTCCGCTTATGCGTGTTTGAGCCTCAGGAGCACCCTCTGAAGGCCGTGGCTGCTCAGATCCTCCCAGAGATGTTTATACAGTAATATATTACAAAGAGCATGCCAAAGCTGAAGGAGACATGCACTGGAATAATTAACTGGCTCCTTATGCAGAGGCTCGAAGAACCCAGAAAGCCAAGCATTCCCTCCAGTACCCTGGGCAGCATCTCACAGAAATTACCACCCAGGATCTTCACACGTTTCTACAGTCACTCAAGATGAATATGAGAAAAAACATGCCATGTTCCTTTTTAATGGAGCTGAACAGATTCTGCAGCAACTTTAAGATTTTATGGTGGATTCATGAAGTTTTATTCAACAGACTGACAAATGCAGAGATTCCAGAAATCACAAGATCAATTATGCCAGACAGCTCCCCCTGATGCGGGAGATGGCCAGGATTTTAGGCAGTGAAACAAAGAAATTGCCCATGAATCTAACAAGTGACAAAAGCAATGCTTTGTGGGGACCCCCAAATATCAAAGTACAAGACAAAATTATTTAAAAATGTATAAGAGCAGCACCATTAATCATGGTTGGTCTCCAAGGTCTTGGGTCCAGCAGGCTTCAGAGAAATTAGTGCAGGATTTAAACCTGAAAATATTAGATGAGGGGACCAGTGCCCAAATAATTACTGCAGTAATGCAGCTGAGAACTGAACATCTGCAATGACCTCAACGGACCAAAGCTGAACACCACACCTAAAATACCATTCGGTTAAAGATTAAGATCAACGCTTTCTTAAAAAACGAAATGGTGAGGGGACAGATTCAGTGGACAGATATATTGAGGTCAATTCATAATAAGATTACCATAACAAATAAACACACAATTCCTATATATAATAGGAGCTATTAACCTCTCCTCCCTCCCCCCCCCCTCTCCT
>JAACJT020000030.1:3207740-3224666 GCA_009936485.2 Gymnarchus niloticus
GAGGCAGCGGATGCAGCCGCGGAGCCAACCAGACACATCCCCCACCACCAAAACCCCCTACCCCGCCCGGTCCAGCCGACCTGATCCCCCCCCCCCCCCCCCCCCCATTATAAAAATCAGTAATATTTGACTTCAAACTGCATGCAAAATTCAGGTGGTAACTTTGCCCCTTAGCCTTTGGTTTTAAATAAAGCCTAGGAGGGTTAGCTAAATAGTTATAGGATTATTGGTGTCATGAAATAATCAACCATAAATATTCATGAAGGGTGGCTATGCAAAATAGCATCTGTTATTGAATGACTTACCATCTGTTTTAGGGACATTGTTACAATTATGTGTTATTAAATGACAGCATACAGTAAGCTGTTTTTATACATAACTGCATTGCCAATTATTAGCTTAGATTTGGAAAAAAATTTGTCTATTTATCAATCATTTCTGAATACTGGTTTGCTAAAACTGATCAAGAGCCTTAAAGCAGTCTAGGATAATAAGAGGACAATCATTGCTCAGTCCTTGGAATTGTTTTCCAATATGTTGTTCATTTACAAAAGATTCAATCAGAACAAGCACAGACGTCAGTCTGAGAGGACATATTGTAGGACAATAGGGATAGGAAAATTATTATAATCAGCTTATATATTTGTCATTTCTGAGCAGTATGTTTAATGAAATGGAATTTGAATGTTTTGAAATTCAGCCCAAACCTCCAAGAAGGTTTGAACAGCACTGAACACAAAGTTGAGCAGGTCTGCTGAAGCTGCCCACAGAGTGTCATCAGGGAGACTTATGAGGGATAATGATGGGGAGCAAGACCCACATTGATCTCAGGGCCCGCAGCAATAAGGCCCCTGTGGTACCGTATCGATCCAGCAGTGTCCATCGGAGGGAAGGGGGCTTGTTGCCCCAGGGACGACCACGTGGTACATGATGGATGGATACACGCAGGGCCATGAGCTTTCCATGTGTGCGCACATTTTAGGCTGAAATGTGCGCACACTTTTCTTGAATCCCAGGAGGACCCAACATTGAATACGATTCAGAGCAAAGCATGACCTCATATCAAGGCCAGCTTTTAGCACTTATATAGTGTTAAACCACCACTTTTGAGGTGGAAAAACATCTCTCCTACCACACCCCCAGTGTCCCCGCTATGCAGCCAGGGGAAAAGAGAGTGAGACTGAGTCAGGCAGGACCTCCACATTATTTGTACATTTATACACCCAGACTGCGGGGGGGTGTCAGTCAAAGGCAAAGGTCAAGGTCAAAGCTAGGTGCTGGGGAGGTCCTGGGGAATGTCTCATCCAGCAGATGTCTCCAAGGACACTGGGTGTTCCTCTTCTCCTTAACGTCCATCTGGCCTTCTTGGAGAGAAAGCCCAGCACTGTTCTGCCTCCCCTGTCCCTCCTCATTGGCTCCCAGAGGAGTGGGCTTCACATTCATTGGCTCTTTTGAATGAAAGAGCAGGAGTTGCTCACTGGTGTGATGTGTCAGTTAGCAGTGTGTCACACAAATGCTCATTTATTGGCTCCTGTAAATGCCATTCATGTTAATTGTTTAAGTTTGGCATCTTTAGGGTTTGTTAAGTGTGTGGCACCCAAATCTAATAAAAATGGCTCAAAAAAAGCAGTCCAGATGATAGAAACTTCCTGTCTTTACTAGAGCACTCACAAAATCAAACTCTGAGTAAAAGAGCAATTAAGACATCCACCTTGGGGGCAGCTGTGCAGTGTGTTTAGGTATGATCTGTTAGCCAAGCTATTTTTGGGGGCAAACTATGTGATTTTGAAACTCCGTCCAACGGTCTGATTACAGGCAATATTTTCTGCAGTAAGATGGTGAAATTTGATCATTGAGGCCATAGTGGAGGGTTAAAGCTTAACCGCCAAGTCCCAGCTGAACAGTGATTTACTTTCACTGCAAGTCCACAGTAAGAAGGTCAAGATCCTCTCTTTGTTAGCCACGGCAACTTCCTGAATGCTATCATGGAGAGCAAGCACTAAAATGGGCAAGTCATCTCTTTTTCCTCTCCCGATTCTAAAAAAAATACAAACAATGTAATGGTGGTTTGAAGATAAAAAATGCATTTTGTGCATCTTCACAAGGAATGCTGGTTTGCCCCACTGTGGCCTGGGAAACATGTTCTCCTAGAAGGAAGCTCACCTCAAAAAAGCTTTTCAAGACAAAAACACAGATTTCATTCAAAAGGATCCTGTTCCTTTAGTGCTGCGCCTGTGTGGATCTGAGTGTGTGTAAGACCTATGTTCTCCAGAAGTATTATAAGTATTGTTACGTGGTTTACAGTAAAGCTCCTGCCAGCGGCATTGATAACTCAGGAGAATGACCAGGTTCACTCTCAGAAGGATAAGAGACCATCACTTTATTAGGTGATCCATAAAACCTCAAAGCCTTGGGTTCAGCCAGCAGGACAACAATACCCTAACATAGACTCGGGCCCTTTGACTGTTCCTCACCCACAACCCTGCTGTAGTTATGAATAAACTACCCTATAGGTAAGAGAAAAAAAATACGCAAGCTAAGAAGGGAACCAGAACAAGCAAAACTCCCTCATTTTAGCTCTGCCCCAAACCAGCCCAACCCCTGCCTTTCAATTCAACAAACAGATTTTTAAAAATGTAATGGTTTATTACCAAACACTTGGCCAACCGACATGGTAAGGGGATTGCTATATAAAGATCTGGCCTAAAAATACCCTAACCCCCCGATCTTACCTTCCTACAAGAAGGAATCAATCCTCTTCTCCTACCAGAAACTACTGAATCTCTCTACCAACTGTCATCGTCGGCAACCCTAACGGGCTGTGAGCAACACACATCCCTCCCAAAACAGATTATCCAAAACCAAACTCTGAGAAACCACTGCAGTGATGACTTTGCCTCTTCACTCATCGCTCTCCCCTCAAAGTGACTAAAGCTTCTTTTTCAGCCTCAGAAGTGGGCGTTGCTGCACTTCCCGAAACTACTTACAGGTGCAGCCACACAATCCAAAATTAGTCCTCTCTGTCTCACTACAATCACTTCCTAAATTGATGTCATGCCAAAGCAATTGTAAGCCATAATGATTGTTGAACTGCATTTGGTCCGTGTCCTGTGTCATGGGATGAACTAAAACAAGCGAAGAAGCGAACTTGTGAAAAGCCCTTGTTTTTTCATGTCTGTAGCCATACCTTAAGTGATAAAAAGTCTTGCTAATTATTTCTCTTTGAGCTGGTTGTATAAACTAGGGTTAGACATGGCCCCCGCCCAGCCTGAGACAGATGCCTCCCCTGGCTGCATGGTTATTACGTAAGGCTTTTTGGAATATTCCAGATTTACTTTTCACTATATTACAATATGTGTATGTTTATAAATTTCTGCAGCTTTTAACAAGACTTTTTAATGACCGACGTAAGTTTCTCCAGCAATTAGCGGGCCTGTTGCAGCAGTCAGACTCTCAAAGCCTGCACTTGCCAGCTGACTACTGAGCCTGACAGGGCATCCCCAGGTCCGGCTGGCTGTGGAGATGGACTCCGCACGAGACTTCTACTGTTGACGTCATGCTCCGACACAGCCCCCAGCTCTTGTGAAAAATGCCCAGAACCCTTGACTCCTCTTAGGCTAATGATCGCTACAGTAACGAGCTCACGTAAAGACCCTCCGACAAGACTCAGTCTTGGGCTTTGAAAAACATCCTTGTGCTCCAGTACCCCCCCACCCCCATCCTGTATTAGCACACATTTATGCAAAGCAGAGTTCGCCTGTCACCGGCTAATCATTACAGGGATGATAGATGATGTTTATTTCCCCATGATGGAACGCAACCCCCTGTCTGACGATAATTGTAATAAAAAGGACAGATCAGACTGGCCAAGTTATTAAATTATCAGACCATAATTTGCATTAATTTCTGGCGTTGGGGTCCTGACAGGAGTCTTGCTCCATTGTGCTGCCATAGTTCCAGCTTCAAACCTTGCAGATGCCCTTGACCTCCCAAAATCTGCCCCACTCTTTTTCCACAGAAGATCTACTCCCAGGGAGAGCACAGACACCGCTCCGGTTGGAGGATATGCCGGCATTATCTGAGGCACACCATGCGAGACCAGCGAGGAGCTTCCTTTTGAGCCGCTGCCACTTGTGGGAGTGCTTCCTGAATTCTTGAAAGCCCCCCCTGATGTGGTCGTTATTGCAGACATACTCTGGGGGCTCGGCGAGGTCATTCAGCAGCTTGCTTTCCCAAAGCCCTGGACGCCACCTGTAGGGGAGAGGCTTCATGTACCAGCAGATTGTGTGTGTGTGTGTACGTGCATGTACACACGCACGCACGTGTGCGTGTGTCTGTGGTGAGACTTCACCGGATCCAAACGCCTCTTGGCACCTGATAACGCAGTCCGTCTGATGCCCCACGTTGGTCACATGAGCTCCGCCCATGCCGAGCCCTCAGACCCGCCTGGAGAACGATGCTCATTAGACAGACTGGGACTGGTAGCCATCCGCTGGAGCTTTTTAATGGAGCGTTTGAACGGGTCTCAGAGGAGGACAGAGGTCCTAGTGGAGAGGCAGCTGGCCTGAAAGGGGAGGCCTGGGCTAATGGGCCTCCCCTTTAAAGTAGGATCAGCCGCAGGGCTACAAAAACGCATCCACCCCAGTGTCTGTGTGGAAACACACCTAGTGTGTTTCTGTTGTTTTCTCAGCTTTGAAGTTTATTTAAACATACAACATCCCCAAGTCCCTCTGCAACACCATATTCATACTTAACGCTTCTATGGCAGTGGTAATATATGAGCCAGTAAAAAGCATTCCCATTTTTTGCCTTACCGTTACGTATAAATGCTGGTGCAAGCAGGATAAGATTCTGGTGAGTGCTCTAGCACGAAGAGAGCCATGGGGAGAGGTTAGCGTCACACTGAAATGATCTATCATTTGGAGACAGTGTTTTTTGCTTAGGAGGTGGCATGAGGTACAGCAGGGTGTGGCCAGTGTAAGGGACAGATGTCGTCAGATGAGATATACACTAATGAGAAAATGTGACTTCGCAAAGCAAAGTGGTTTTAAAGAAATTTAGAAACACTGACCCCCCTAGCTTTAGATCTGAGGGTTCAAATCTGACTCGTGCTGCTTCATTGTTGACCCCCCCCCCAATTTGGTTTGCTCTGACTGCTCCAGGCCGTAGACATGCTCTGCAGATCTGGTGACAGCGAGAGTTTTCCCAGGGTGCCCAGCTATAGGTGCCCATCTTAACAGTTGCCTTTCCTAAGCTTCCTGAGGCAGGCTGTAAATCACATCCATACCCACTGAGTAATTTAACAACTGGATAACTGGGTAACCCGATAACTGGGCAACAGGATGACCAGGTAACTGGAAAACTGGGTAACTGAACAACTGGATAATTGGGTTTCTAGATACCTTCAACAACTGTGTAATTGGATAACTGGACAACATGATAACTGGATAACTGGGCAAATGGGTAACTTGATAAGTGGGTAGCTGGATAACTGATTGACTGGGTAACTTGATAAGTGGATAATTGGGCAAATGGGTAACTGGTCCATGAAAAAGCACTTGTTCCATTTTTCTTTTTGATCATATAGTCACACAGCTAGCCATAGCCCTTCTCAATTCATAGGGAAGCTCGGACAGGTAAGGTGACTGCATTTTTCTTTGCCCCTGTTTCTCCTATCAATATTCTCATCTCTGTGACAACTTTGGAACAGTTATGTATAGCAAGAAAAAACAAAGCCAGAAAAATGATATCCAGCGACTGAGAGTATCAGTTTCAAACAGATGTCTGTTTAATTTGGCTGACTCTCATCTGTGTTAAATATAGACGTCTGATTAAAAACGAGCAGTATGGCCTCAGCCAGCCAATCCCATAGTTCTTGTGTCTCTAGTGACCCCCAGGGTCAGAGGGGTCGCTGGAGTAAAAGAAGATCAGAGGGGTTCGGGGCAAGCTGCCAAGACAGGCCCATAAATCCCTCTCTCAGAGGAAGTCATCTTTTATTTTCCCATTAAATTAAAATCCAATCACAATCCTTACATTGTGTATGGGCATACAGAGGGCTGTAGTACACCAGGGAGATGCTGTGGGTGTTTATTTCAGTTGAAGCAAGGCAGGTCAGGGTGACAGGAGCCGTGGTGGATAGGGTGGTGTTTTTAATCATCAAGTCACAGGACATATTTTTACTGAAATACCAACAGCACAGAAAAACGGAGTACATAGCATCGGGCGATGCCTGAAAAATGCCCTGTAAAAACGAGCAATTTATCTTAAAGTATTATATCTGATGTGCTCTTATTTTCAGCCGTAAGAATAAGAGAAATAAAAGCCCCGACCTTTCTACTGGAGATCGCATCGGTGTTGTGGAACATGATACGGCCCCCAAGGTGCAACTTGGATTTCAGAACTGCTATAAGGGGTCATGATATTGCAGAGGGAACTGTTAATGTTTCAGGTCACCTGGGTGGCATTCGAAGCATTCGTCCAAAGAAAGACGTAAGCCATTCTTTTGTAAGCTTCATAAAATTTTCTTGCGCAACAGCGAAGACAAAAACTAGAGGGAAAATGAGTTCATTCCATTTTCTGTCTACTGCGTGGAACTTTTGACTTCAGTTCTATCAAAGCAAATGAATACAATCTGTGAAATGTTGAACACAATTAATTGTGCAACCACCCTACTACTGCAGGCTTGTCTACTGCTGGCAAGTGTTGGAAGTATTAACAAAATGAATCAAATTATAGTAGAAATACTTTCCTCACTCCATCTGGAAATTTTATTAGCAACAGGTTGGAGGCTGTGGTAACCTTGGTTAAAGAAAAAATCACCAGTTAATTGAGCAGACCTGATGCTCCCTCTAGTGGAGACAAAAAATAGGTATTTGAAAATGGCTGCTCACCTCCACATTGAAGCTTTTTCACAGTTGTAGTGATTGCAACATTTTTCTAAGGCAAAAATAAAGAAACAGCTGGCAGTCCTTTTTTTTTTTTTGACAATTAGCTTAACCTGTGAAGAAGTAGCGAGTCGTCTTTGTCGACCTCAGACTTGTGAGGTCATTTCCTGTAAACAAGCTGTTTTCCATCTTTGTTAAATCTGGCACACATACAGCAAACTTCACGATTCCACTCTTGAATCGCTGAGAGCAAATCTCTTGGTAGTTTGCCACTGAAACACAAAGTGTTGGCCCAGCTTTGTTCGGTTTCCTCACTTGCATCAATCTAGGGGGTGCTCTTGAAAAATATTTTGGAAGGAAAACCCTTGAGTTAAATCTGCAGTGTTATAGTGTAAAAAAGACTGTGTGTAAGTCTTCTAGGCTTGAGAAGCAGACGTTAATGTCAACAGATGAAAAAGCAGAAAGGACTAGATAAAAATGGCAGAAATTGGGGAAAGAATGCAGCCAAACTGGTGCGTTTATGGTGCTGGGATCAGGAGGCTGTGGTGCTGCTGGTATCAGGTTTAGGGCATTGCATCGATTTACCTACTGAGGCCAATGTCCTGGCAGCCCCTGTGATCCACTGAGATCACACCATAGACGTTGTCCTCGTCTTTGCCGTGAAAGGCACTGTGGCTAGAGACGTACATCCACTGCAGCCTCGATTCTGTGGCAAACTCCTAGATCACTCTGCCCATCTACGGGCTAAAAAGACAATCAAGATTCTGCCAGAGCTGATTCTAGCCGAGCGTCCCTGAGCTCCATTCAGTACTCTGTAGTAGAAAACAATGAAGTCCGTTTCTGATAAAAGAGAAATAAAAGTCTTCCCGAAAGTGAAACTGCATCTGCTCCAGGTCACTGTGACCATGCACTTGAAAAGCACTTATGGACAGTACATGGCTGCACCTGAGAAATGCAGTCGTTTGCGTTTCCTGTACAGGTCTCTGTGATGCATATTTGTGGCGCAGAATTCAGCTTTGTCTCCTTTACCTTTTAACTGTCCTGTATCCTTGTCAATTAGGCTCTAATAATGATGGCAGCTGACAGCATGGAGGGCTGCTGTGTGTGAGACGGCCACTGTTTAAATGTCAGTTTGACAGCATTCACCATCATCTGGAGAGAGGAGGAGTAAATCGCATGCATGTTAAACAGGCCGCCTGAGGCCCTTAGGCACGGCCTGCCCCACCCCAGGAGACACTGGTGGTCCGCCTCCCGTCAAGCAGGTGGGGCCCCAGGAGCGGGAGCCCACAGGTAGGGGGCGTGGTCTGGCACCCACACTGGCATGCCACCTTCTGTGCACTGACCTCGCAGCCCGGCGCCGTCTGCTAACATCCCTTCCTCCCATCATGCACAGGGGCACGCAGGTTCCCATGAGCCCCTGCTCGCCCCCTGCCATCTGCTATGATTTATAGAAAATGGGCAATGATTTATGGGCCAGTCATCCCACAATGAAGTCGTTTTCTTTCACTGGTGCACCCCCGTCCGCCCCTCACCGACCTCCCTGGCACTCACAGGCAGGTTTGGGAAATGCACACTAATCATACACTAAAGTGATATTTAAAGAGAAAGCACTGGTGGGAGGGGGGCGGGGCACCTCAAGGCCTTTAATTAAATTAATTTTCAGCAAGGTATGAATGCTAATGGGGAATGGAAACAGCAGCCCTGCCAGCATGTCCGAGATGAGAGACGGAGAGACTCCAGCTTTAATGAGGCTGTTTCAGGGATATAAATGGGCACTCGGTCAGCGTGTGGCCCCTGGTTTGAATGTATCAGGTTAAAATTAATCTTTGATCCTGTAATGCAAAGGCGGCTTTAAAGTGGTCTTTGGGGATGTGCTGAAAGCTATAATCTGGTTAAAACACGAAAACCACGCTGATCCTAATTGCCATCAGCATATGTTCAAACCATTTGTTATGAGGCATAACAGGAGAGAGTTAATGATTTTCTTGATTCATTGAACGTTTCATGTATTATTTTGGAGCAGTGAAATGATACGCATTTTTGTCTATGATATGCCAAAGTGCACTGTGTTTTTTTAAATTCCATGTTCTGTATCCAGAAAGGACAGGAGAATTGAGGCCCAATGGTTTTGTACTTACTGCTACAGAACAATAGGCAGATTCCTTTTATTAAATAGATAATAAAGATTATTACACACAGAGATGAGAAATTTCAAAAGAAACGCCTCTGAAAGGAATTCACCTCTTTGCTGGGAAGGTCTGTAAAAACCATCCTCCAGATAACTGTAAACCCTGAACTATTCATTTTAACTGTTGGCCTATGCCCTAAAGCTTACCAGCAATCCAGAAAACCCAACAGGGAGGTTTCAGAGTAAGACATCCAGATGGTTTCATGACCACAAGTGGACCATGAATTACCTTCAGCTTTGGACAGGGCCAGCAGGTGCTTCCAGCTGTAGAAGATGTCTGTGAGGTTAGAGATGCCTGCAGGATGTAATTGGCTGTCATGCATGATGCTCTGTTTACAGTAGCAGTCATCACCCACAATAATGCAAACATATAGGCGTGCTTGACAATATTGGTACCCTTACACTTTTTATAAAAAACTCAATTTTCTGAGCCAAACTGAAACTGACAATATTTAGTATTTGGTTTCCACTATTTATTTATTATTTATTTGACTTGATCAATGGAATGGAAACTTTGATTTGATTGATGACTTATATTATTTTAAATAATAAAGCAAATGGCATGGACAAAACTACTGGAACCCTCAGCCTAATATTTCATGGCATTGCAATCAGGCAGCTTGCGTAGCTCTGAACAAGACCTGTACACCTCTCCACAGGTAGCTTTGCTCACTTTCCTTCTCCTAACTGTGAATCTCAACTCTTATCCACAGCTGACCAATAGGATTCAGATCAGACTCTTCAGCAGGCCACTTCAGAATGGTCCTCTGTTTCCCTCTCACCCATCCTTAGGTGCTTTTTGAGGTATGTTGGGGGTCATTATCCTGGTGGAGTTCCCTTGACCTGTGACTGAGACACAGTTTTCTGATACTGGGCTGTATATTTCCCTCCAAAATGTGTTAAAGACTTCAGATTTCAGATTAAAAGCATCCACTAACAGAGGCAGCAAAACAACCTAAGAATGTCACTGAAACCCCACCATGTTTCACGGTAAAGATGGTGTTCTTTTCATTGAAAGCTTTGTTTTGTTTTCTGTCAGCACAGAGTTGGTGTGATCGACCAAAAAGTGTCTGTCCGAAAGACATTCTCCCAAAAGGACTGTGGCTTGTCAGCATGCATTTTGGCAAACTCCAGTCAGGCTTTTTTAAAAACTGGGGTCTTTCGGGGTCTTCTACCATGGAGTCCATTTTCATTTGGACAGCAACAGATGGTGCAACGTCAAACTGCTGCACCTCGAGCTTGAAAGTCAGCTTGGATCTCCTTTGAAGTTTCTTTGGTTCTTTCTGTACCATTCAGACAATATTTTTCTTCAGTCTCTCTATTGCAGCCACATCCTGTGATGTTGGCTACAGTCCTATTGGCAGTAAACATCTTTATACTGTTGGCAAGCGGTCACAAGCTCATTGGAGATGGTCTTGTAGCCTTCATGTTGCACATGCTTGGGTGTTACTTCATTTTTAACCTCCTCAAACAGCTCTCTGCTTTTCCTTCTCTTTTCCGTGATCAATGTGTGATACACACAGTAACACGAAACAGTAGCTTGAATACTTTTCTCCATTTAAACTTGCAGATCTAGAGTTTATATGATTGAAGACACCTGTTATTGTAATTAAAGCAATATTCTTATTGAAGTCTCACTACAATATAATTATTTTTATAAGGGGCAGCAATAATATTGTCCAGGCCATTATTGAATATATGTGTTGAATAAATAAATATTACATTCTTTTTACAGTTTTTTTTTGTTCCACTACCTATTTGGATGACAAAAGATCTTTTAATTTCAAAACTTAAATTAGAAAGAATAGTGCATTAACATAAAATATAAGTGTACAATACTTTTGGCTATGCCTGTAGTTCTAAAACTAGCTGTCACGGCACTGGGGGACACATGCACACAATCACAGCCGGAAAGGCAGAAACTGAGCAGCTCAACCCTTTTAAGACCCAAAGGGTGGGGAGGCCCATATATAACCAGAAAAGTCGGAGAACACCAGACAGGCAAAGCATGGCATAAACGAGGCATAAATGAGGCAGAGCAGAGCACAGGCACGCAGGAACAAGGGAACCTTGAACAGGGAAAGACTTGTCTATTCGTAAGCATCGAGTACCCATTGATCGAGGTGACTCTTGGCCTACCCACATATAGTAATATCATCCACTGAGACAGGCAGGCATACTGTGGCAGGGCCTAAGTGTCCAAGAGAGCTAAGAGCTGGCTCAGAATGCTTTGTGAGGCAGTATGATCAAGCAGGACCCACCAGGCACTCCTCCAGATCAAGACTGCCCAAACCAACTGAGCCAACACAGGGAAATAGATTAGGGAACCAGACAACCAGCACCAGGTGTGTAACAAGGGAATTAGCATCACCGCAGCAACCAGGTACAGCATAAGGAAACCAAGCAGCAGGAGAGAGAAGGCGTGACACTAATATAACTAGAATTCTGACCCATGGGAGGTTAACCATCTGATTTAACCTTTTTTCTCTCAGTAAATGTGTGTTGCATTCTGGGAAGTGAGTCCTGTGGGCTGTTTTGGACAAGAGAATCACTCCCAACAAAAGGACATGCTAAATAAATAAATGTAAATGTAAACAAGAGTAACCACTGAGATGGTGGTGTTTCAGAGGTGAACACACTGCTGGAACCTGCACTTTTAGCTCCTCTGTTGTCCAAGCTGCCTTTTCTTTTTTGACTCCGTAGACGCAGATCAGCTTTCCTCTGATTAATATCTCAGCGAGGACACTTCCTGGCCACCATGCAGCTTCTGTGTAGATCCTTGGAGCTCCCAGCTGTGGTAAGCTAGGCTTAACACAAACGAGAGTGTAGCCTTCCAGCTCACCGAGGCCAACCATACGAGCTGGAATAGTCTGTACTTGCACTAGTGATAATGAGAGTGAGTGAGTGAGTGAGTGAGTGAGTGAGTGAGTGAGTGAGTGAGTGAGTGAGTGGACATGTTTATTATCATGTTGTGGGGACACAATGTGCCCTGGAGGAATGAAATCTTGTTACTTTTTACCTTATGGGGACATGTGTTAAGTCCCCACAAGGGAAAACTCAATTTTATAACAATCTGTGAATGAAATAAAAAAAAAACCTAAACAAAACATTTAACACTTAAATAGAACATTTGTCTTAAATCTTGCTGGGTTACCTGTAGTTAAGGTGAGGGCTGGGTAAGGGATAGGGTTGCCATAGTTAGAATTAGGGTTAAGCCAAAAGAAAGAATGGAATGTCTCCACAATGTTATGTGTGTAGGTGACCGTGGTCTGGAAATGCAAAAATAATGTATGCATCTAAAGAAAATGTCGCAGCTAACGATGAACATTCTACAGTTTAACAGAAAGTCATTGTCATCTTCCCGAAATAAAAGCTTGAAAACTGAAGGAACACACTACATAGTAAAATGGAAGATGATAATATTTCTTTCCTAAGAGTATATACCCAAACTCATCTGCATGTCGTTTAACATCGCTCAGAAACTTCTGTACCACCCTAAATCCATGCCTGTGAAACAAGGTGACTTCATGAACATTTGTGTTGTTTTTTTACACTATCCTCACTCTCGAGAAGATCTAACTCAGTACCTTCCGTAAAATACAAACAATTGTAGGAGAATAGTGAAGTTGATATACAAGAGATAAGAGAAAAATTCTTTAGGAAGCATGTGAGAACCAAGCCCTTAACTGACATTTCAGGAACTCGAAAGGAGAGGTGTGTGGATCTCAACCCATGCTGATTCTTTGGAGGGGTCACACCTCTCCCTTGTGGCAGTGTGATGATGCCCCTTCATCATCAATACACATAACACTGGTGATGGGGTGGATGTGGTATGCCGGTAGAGGCCTTAGTGAAATCTACAGAGACTGAAAGCTTTTCAGCACTGATTTGATATCCCCTACAAAGAACCCAGTTTGAGTTTCTTAGCAGAAATGTGAACAATTCCAATGCCAGTATCTACGATCAAGTCCAGGACTGTCATTCATTTCCATGATAAACTTTTTGTAACCATTGGGATAAATTTGCATTTGAAGTCTTTTTAAAACCTTCCTTACACTTCACCCACATCCAATATAAGCAACAAAACAGGAAGTTACTCTGCAATGTACAACGTTGTATGTTTGAGCATTAAAACATCCACCACTCAGCCTCAGATTAGATGTTTTCATGCTGCTCCTCTACAGGCTGACTGACGCAATCACATAGTCTTATGCCATCTCTGTCTTGGAGTCCAGAACAAACTCGTCTGTCTATTATGACGTTGTCAAAGTCACAAACATGGCTGGCAGTGGGTAGCAGGTGGGGTGAGGTGGACAACCAATGAAAAGTCAGAATTTTTCCTGGGATCATACATCTTGGTTCTGTACAGAAAAGTATCTGCCAGGACCTCAATATAATTCAGACGTAAAAGTCATTATGCTCAAATATTTTTATTAGGTTATAAAGTACAAAATATATATGTATACTCTTAGTATAAATTGACAGCTAAAAATACCACAACCATTGCAGAACAATACTAACATAAAGTGATTAAACAACAATTCATCATTGCTTGGAATGTATAGAATCAATATTGATTTTTTTGTTTTGTGTATATTCTTTAGTGATGATCCATCCATCCATCCATTCATTTTCTAAACCACTTATCTATCAGGCTCACAGGGAAGCTGGAGCCAATCCCAGCTGACTTTGGGCAAGAGGTGGGGTACACCCTGGGCAGGTCGCCAATTCACTGCAGGGCCAACACAGAGACAAACAGCCACACACACTCACACCTATGGGTAATTTAGAGCAGCCAACTGACCTAACCTGCATATCTTTGGAATGTGGGAAGAAATCAGGGTACACAGGGGAAACCCACACAGACACGGGGAGAATATGCAAACTCCACACAGAAAGGCCCCAGTCGGCCACAAGGACCAAACCTTTTCACTGTGAGGCAGATGTGCTAATCACTCAGCCACCATGCCGCCCACCTTTAGTGATGATCTTGCAGTTAAAAAATATTCTATGTTAAAAACAGTGATAATGTAACATCTGAAATATAAAAAAACAAGATCGCTAAAATTCATTGCAATAAATTAAAATATGAAAACATCAAACCACAAACCATATCAGTAAAATCTAAGACAACTGGTATTTAAAAAGTAATATCCAAAGTGTCATAATAAAAATATATAGGCCGTTCATTTCCTAGCACAATCTCTGTCAAAGTCTTGGTTTTGGTCGGAAAGCTTGAATAGTAAATGTCTGATCTTGTTTCCAGAAAAAGGTTATAAAGAGTTACAGAAACTGAATGTCAAACGCAAGTGGCCCTTTCATAGAAAAGCCAAGGAAGAATGAAACCTTTTTATTCCATTCACCACTCAGCTGGCTTCTATAAAATGGGCTGACTTCAATTTTCAAACCTGACTTGATGGTATCCACAAGTATAACATTCTTCTGTACCTGTCCAGTTACTCTGAGAAGGCACTGCTTGACTGGTTCCTGTTCCCAAAGCTTTCCATTTTCCAGCAAGGAGTCAATGCTTTCTTCTGACCTAACGTTCCGTCGAAGTGTTTCCTGGCTAACCAGGCGGTCGTAGCCTTGCTTCTTGCCCAAGTAGAAATGGACAACAGGAAACTTACCATAGGACACTGTTCCCAGTTCATTCCAGAAAGAATTTGACAACTGTGATATATAACTTCCCAAGTTGTTAGAAAGCTCAGGTACAATGGACTGTGCTGGCCACAATAAGGCAACGGCAATGAAGTACACTGCCGAATTGTCTTTGAAAGAGATGCCTTCTTTGAGAACTCCAGTAAGTGTCTTCTGGAGGACGGAATATTGATCGATTTGTCGTGATTCTGGCTTGATGCAATAAAGGACAATATTTGCATAGATGAAGTTGATTCTCTGACATACAGTATCGGACCCACTTGCACTGTGTCGCACAATGAAGCGATAACGCTCGACTATGGCTTCCACCTTATCACCTGTGATGCCACTTGACAGGAAATCTAGTATTCCAGAGTGGGTATCAGCTTTATTTCTCATTAGAAATTGCTGAGCTTTGCAAATGTCTAAGTAGGTAATGGAACGTGAAGACATGTCATTCAGTTGTTCAGTGCTATTGGAAAATACATTGGCATAGGAACAGAAAAACCTGTCAAGCTTCTCACGAGTCCAACTCTCTTTGATGTCCTTCTTGGACTTCAGATTGACAAAAAAGCAATACATGAAATCAAACTGAAATTTCATGGTCTTCTGCAGGCTGCAGAGGATGTCACGGAAATCCTTAAGCACGATGCAGTAATCTGCACTACATCTCAATTTCATTGACCCAGTAAGAAAATTTTCTAGATTGTTGTATTGGTCTAAATTCAATTGATTAAAACCAGGAATTTTTTTTACAATCTCCAAAATGAGCACACCAACCTCGATTTCTCCAATGTGTCCAGCAGTGTTGTACGGGCTGCCATAGAATTTCTGTTGAGATCTCAGGTTAGTCTCTTCTCTGGCGATTTTCTGGGTTTCTCTGAAGGCATGTGTGGCAGAGTGTGCCAGGTTCAGACACTTACAAAGTTTTTCAGGCGTTATAGAATTCTGACGACTTCTGTCACCGGTTAATTCAAACTTCAGCTCATGCTTGATCACTTGTGCAGATGTGTCTGAAATGTATGAGCTTTTTTCATTAAGAAGTTTTGCATTCTGAGCCAAATCCTTTGCCAGTTTGAAGTTTTTCTTTTCTAGGTAGTGATATCTGGCAAGTAACTGAAACATGATTGCATCTTTATTGAAGCATTTGACTGCGTTGGACAAAACAGTTTCTTCGGCCCCTGGTCTTTCCTTTGCAATATCCTGGATTAGAGGCGAAAACCGATTGCTCTCTCCTTCAGATACCTGGTATCTTTTCACCAACATGCTGCGGACATCCTTCCTTAGTTTATATTTCCCCTGTACAGGTGCAAAGAATTTCTTTTCAGTCAACAACAGGTTAGTGATATCCGCTTTGGTAATGTTATGGGAGTCTGCGAGTTCTTGCAGACAGCTTTCTGCCACTTTGGGATGGATAGCCATCACTGCATGATAATCAATTTCACCCTTCCCTGAACAGCGGGTCACAAGAGTGGAAAACTTGCCAAATGTATCCCCAGTCTTGTAAGACCCACAGTAAGGTGTTTTCTGTTCCAAAAATTCCTCACACAGAGATACTGAAAGCACTGAACCCTTGCAGTACCGGTTCAGAAGGAACAGGACTGCCAACAACTTAGTGTGCTTGTGCTCAATGGAAAAATTCTTTAGTGTATTGTGAGCAATATCCTGAATGTATTTTGGCAAGAAATTCTTCTTCATGACCATAAAGCCGTAGAAAGTTTCTGACCGTTCCTCAAATATCCGCTCAATTTCCATTAACTTTTCTTCGAACAGTTTTTGCTCGTTGTTTGATAGATTGATGTCAATGAAGGCTGTGTTCTCAGTTGATTCAATATTGTCCATCAACTCAGTCCTCATGCAGTTAAATAGTATTACTTGTGCATTCTTTGAACTCAAGCCCTTCTTTGCTATCTCCATGTCAATACATTGTTTTAGATTATATACGTCATCCATTTCTTCAAAATCGTCCACCATTAGCAACACAGGAATCCGAGAGGACTGTTCTTCTGCCTCGTAAATCAAAAGCTGTACCACCTGAGAGGCCACAAGTGCCAAATCAGATGATCCATCTTTTAAGACGGCACACCGAAGTGAGTTCTTCAGGGACCAGAGGACATGCATTGCCAGGGTTGTGCCACCGCAGCCTGGGAGATGTAACAAGCTGAAGGATACGCAGGCTTGTCTCCGTTGACGCAGCTCTGGAATGATGACATTCAT
>JAACJT020000030.1:3233965-3248721 GCA_009936485.2 Gymnarchus niloticus
TTAGATTAGGTTTATAAAGCCTTCAGTAAGCATGAGAAAAATATCATATAAACACAGAGAAAATACTTATTGCAAAATAAAGAAAATGTTATTGGAAAGAGCCGATGTTTAAAAAGCCAGTCCTCACAATTAAAATCACATTATCACCTTTAATGCTAAAACACCTAAGTATTTGCTATTTTGTTCACTAGCTTTGTAACCAAAATTTTCATGTCAACACATACAAATTTATAGAACCTGGAGCTTTATCCAAAGTAAAACCAAAATGTGAATGTAACACATATACAAGAAGTACACTGTCACATGACATCAGTTGCCTGCAAATTCAATACAGCAAACTATGAGAAAAGTAAACAATGTCAGATTATGAAACACCATGATATGATATTACAGAAAACATAAATAAATTATTGCTCATAAAACATTCTGACTGATCATCAAAACTTATTTAGAAAAGTATAACATTTGCAGAATGGGCCAAAACTAGTCAAACCAAGTCCAGTCTAATGAAGTCCATTCACCTTCACTTCAGCTTCCAAGTCAAGTTAACAGATCTGTATCTACTTTCCATGTGTACTGTACGCTTTTCAGGGCATCCAAAGCAGTATGGTTCGGCAAGCTGGTGTTTTCAGTGCTGTGGGGGTGGGCCACAGACGGCTTGTTAATTGTACAGGTTCAGGAACAGTTTTTAACCTTAAATGATTGACAGTCCTCTCAACATTAGAATTATAGTATATACAGGTATCTTTAAAACACTACAAAATCACATTATACATTTCATTATGGCAAATCAATTAATAATTTAAAAACAGGAAAAACTCAGAAGCAAGAAACGGCAGGTAGAACTTTGTTTCCTCATGTAAACTAAGAATTATTTAAGTGACAGAAAGAGGCTGAAGGTTTCCACTTAAGTTCTTCTTTTACTTGACGTTGGAGTCATTTCAGGACAATGTGGTAGCCATCACTGTTCTCATCAGCAACTGCAAAATAAGTGTTAAGTCTATAGTGGGCACTGGAACATTAAAACAGAAAAGACCATAAAACATGCATGGTGAGAGACAGAGGGAAGCACTTGATGGAATCACTCAGAGTCAGTACCTTTCAGTGTGCTGACAGTGAAACAGGTCTCCTCCAGGAAGTTCTGCACCATCTGGGACCACAACAGGAAGCTCAGTTGGTCCAGCTCATGTGAGACACATTCTAGGACACATCCGTCTGGACGCTCAGCTTCAGGTGGGATAACGATGCTCTAGCTAACTTATCTACCATACCTACTGTTCCCAGTGGAAGAAGCTGATCTACAAAGGCTTTCCTGTCAATCGCTAGCTTGGTTCCATAAGATCATATTGAAATCACATGTTAACAGCCCTTCACTTTTCCCAGCACTAACAGCCTGTTAGGGACAACTGGGAAGATTCTTAACGTGATAGCAATGTGAAGGACACATCAGAATTGAGAGCGGTGCTGTTTTCTACTGTCACCTGATAGAACTCTTTCTGGGACTCAATGTCCGTGCCAAGGCCTGGCCCAACCCCAGAATGCACCAGGCTCTAGGGTCACTCCAGAATGCACTGGGCTCTGCGCTCACCCCATCAGATATCAGCACATGGACTCCGGCTGGGCCCTGCCTGTACACCCGACTGATCCTCTGTGGAGGCACATTGTAGACATTGGCGATCTTCTCCTTTAGCTCGGCTGCAGTTAGTTCATCCAGGTAGACAGCATGGTACACTGTGGGAAAGACAGGGTGAGGTGAATCTGAATAATTCTGCTCAAAGTGGCCCCATGTGAGTCCCCAGTTTTGTCTTCTGAGTTGCTTCCAGTTAAGGAAACCCCTGTATATACCTGCTGAATAAAGATACCACAATACTCAGGGATTAGGTCTCTGGGAAAGTATCATCTGGTTGTTTGATGTTTCATCAACCTCAAGAACATTTTTTTGTCTCTGATAAAAGAAGAGACATTTCAGTGCAGCCCTCAACAATTCAAAAACGTGGCAGGTTTGATTTTAACTGGTAGACTGGTGGCCCCTAAAAAGCCCTTGAATGCTATGGTGGTACACAAAGGGTGCGATCACCCTAATCAGGCTGCCGTCATTCTTGCCATCAATGACACGACATACGCTAAGGACACACGGGTACCGCTCAGTGCAATGTGGGCGTGGTCAGCTTGACCTACCATCATCACTCCCCACGGGTTTCAGCTGCTGCGTGCCCCTTGACTGCTGACGACACACATAGACAGTGAGACGGGGCTGAATACACCTGAGGGAAAGCAGGAACAGTCTTGGCTAAATGAAGAGAGACGCTCATTTACATGACAGAGATTTTTACCTTGTTTCAATCCTGAGCCAAAGTGGCATGGCTGCCTACCGTCCTTTGATGGCGTTAAACAGGCGGATCCCGTCGGCTGCACCGCATATCTGGATGAAGTCTTCTTTAGACATTTTCAGCAAATCGGCGGCTGTGATAAAAGGACAATGAGTGAGACCAAGATGTTATTTAAGATTAATGAACAACAAATCTAGAAGAAATTATTCAGAGCCGCAAGAAAAATGGCAGACATGCTAGTTCTCATTCGGCAGTCAAAATCTGACAGACAAGGCAGCAGGTACTGTCTTCCAGAGCAATCAGCATAGGAATCACAGCAAGACGGAGCGCAACGCCAGCAAGCCGGATCTGGTCATACCACAGTGTGCTGTAAGATGGCGTGAACGAGATTTGCCCCACTTGCTTTTGTGTTCGGATAGTTGTTTATTACAGTGTTGAATTACAGCCCCCAGGTGCCCCACCCCACTTAAATACCAACCTGAGAAACTGGAGAACAACCTACAGAAGTGCGAGAAGCGATGGCGGTGCAGCCACTGCTGGGTGTCTTGCGTGGACCATGTAGGTAGGAGATACTGATGGGAAAACAAAAGAAAAACCTGCATGCTCCTTGTACAGGAAACAGGCCTACAGACTGCAAACTCCTACTGGTTCCATTTGCACACTTACATCAGAGCAGCTGGGCAGCAGCTGCTCCCCCTGCTGGTCAGGAGAGTACTTTCTACAATTAAACAGGAAAAAAGCATGGAATAATACAATTTGGAGGTTCACAGAAAATTCAACCTGAATAGGTTAATATTCTCAGTTCAGTTTGTCAAAACTGAGCTTGAAAGTACTAAAATCATTAAAAGTTTAACATGCCCAACAGTGCACTCCCAAACTAATTTACTTACTATTTAATGATTAACTAGGAAGACGTAACAAAAAAATTTTTTTTACACATAGGCTTTATTCTTAATAAAAGGAAAAAGGCTATTTAAAATTAAGCAGCTATCCTTTCGGTGGATGCAAATATAAACACAGGCACTAAAGCTAGAGGACGTTTTCACTTGCGGAAGACGCCTCTCAAACGGCACACTGAGTACCAGGCCCTTGGCTGAGTCTACTGCATGGGGCTGACAGGGCTCACCCTTCCAGAAGGCCGCAGGAGGTCGGCGAGCCACGATAGGTAGGGGAGGGCGAGCCACCGGCACAGCACACGCCTGCAACGTCTGGCCACGGTGAGCACTGTGAGCCAAGTCGAAAAAGCACACTTCTAAAGCAGGGGCGTCTGGCTATTTCACCAAACAGTGAGGCAGCTTTCGTCCTGACACACTTCACCAGATTAACAACTCGTTACTTATTAACCCTAAAATGACGTTGTCATTAACCCGAAGCACATGGAATACACCGTTAGATACACCTGATATATTGAAACCAAATAAGCTTTTGGCTTCATAATTAACCACTACTTTTTGATATTGGATTAATAGAACCAGTAAACGGACAACATTCATAAAACGTCTGTATGTACCTAGTGAAAACTGAATATTTGAACCCTGGATTGAATTTAATTAATAATAAAATTAATAAAATATAATTTAATGTTATAGCCAACTTTTTAATAAAAAATGCCTCAAAAATCAAATGTATACACATTTTTAACCCATATATTGTGGTAGCAATATTCATCTTAAAAACCCTCCTCAGCAATATAACTGCAGTGACTTAAATTTGCAATCCTTGGGCTATACAAACATCAGGCCTTAGAGGACCTGGGTTCTACTCAAATAGGCAGCCATGGCCGAAGGCTAGACTGTAAAAGGTATACAGGACAAAGAACTGAGGGTAATACAGGTTCATCACAGACACTGATATCACTGCTTTGAGTAATACCTCTGTAAGCACAGTGCTTTCACAGGAAGGCTGGTACTTCTCTCGGTCTTGAAGAGGCTTTTTCTCAATCTTTTCCCTGTCAGTCTTTAGTTTACGATCTGCTCCTTTGGGCTTCCAGGAAAAAGGAAAGAAATCACGCAATGAAAAGAGAGCGTGCTCCCCAAACTCCAGTGTACCGAGATCACATTAATTATCATCACACAATAACGACTGCTAACTTGCCCACCATAAATGGATTAGTTGTGAGGCAATAGTGCAATCTGTACATTTGCAATTTTCCACGCTAACTGAACAGAAATACTAGTCAACATTGTGGGTCAGGATGAGCTCTGCATGTATTTAAATGCACTTAAGATAGGCAGCAGTTCATGAAACCACGCAAAAAATAATCTATGACTGTGTTAGACAGAAGTTCCTGGTAGCAGAAGTTTGCAGTGGTCAAACCCCCACCCTCCCCCCGTGGGCCCCTCACCTTGAAGACCTTCACCTGGCAGCTGGAAGAGTGCACGTGCTCCTGGTACTCTCGATTCTCATTCTGAACGAAGGTGTCAACCTGAATGCGGAACGGCACCCCCTTCTCCCCGCCGTGCTTGCGCGGGGTGAACTCCGTACTGATGCAATTGACCTGCAGCATGGTACAGTAAGGGAACTGTGCAGACAGCGTACCACGGGAGTCAAGTGCCAGGCACGGCGCGAGACGGGACGGGTACCTGGATGAAAACGGATGCGCCTTTGAGCGGATCCCACAGGAACTCGACCGTGTTGAGCTGCAGAGGGTGGGCCTGCGGCTCGATGATGCCCACCGAGAGGGGTGTGTCTGCAGGTAACCGGACATCAAAGCACTTGGTCAAGCAGAGGGGACTCCGGCAGGTAGAACAGAGAAAACATGCATCCTTCACAAAATGGGCTACAAACTATTCCCCAAGGTTGCATGTTTTCCCAGAGTAAATCGTTTGTGGCTGAGAATAATATCAATCCCTCCTGACTATGTTGTCCGGAAAGTAACCCAAATGAGGATCTCATATACGACTGACTGGTGGGCGTGGCTCACCGATGTCGAGGATCCTGTCACCGGGTCTGTTCCAACGCCACCCCTCCAGCTGCTGGTGTTCAGTATACTGTAAGCGTCGGTCATGGAACACCACCCTCATGGTGCTCTGCGAGTAGACAAGGAAGCCGACTTCACCGTCACTCAACGCCTGTCCAGCTGGCTTTCTGTGAACCTCGATTCCTAGCAATCTCATTTCCTTCTCATTTGAGAAGTATCCTGAGGGTGACACTTAAAGAACGGGCACACATTTGAAAGCTCAATAACACTTTGGCAGAATTAGTGATCATTCTGGGGTCTGTTGTGGGACAGCTAAGCACTGTGTGCAGGACAATGCCTGCTGATATTTAAAAATGTCACACCATATCATAGTGTCTGGTGTATATAACATACTGGAGAAGAATCCAAACACAAGGAATCAGTGGCCATTTCTTTAAGTATTTCCATAAAAATGCTAATGAAATGCATGACAACAATCAATATAACTTGTATACCTCATATTTAATTATGCTAAATTTTACCATAAAATTACAGTTACGTTTTGATGCAATTTTTTTCAATTAAAAAATACAGCAAATTTCACTACTACAGTTTAGTTTCTAAATAGTTTTTAAATAACCCTACTCTAATAAAGCACACACTCACAATTTCCATTTAGCTTTTAGCAATCGCATTCCTGCTTGACTGCCCAGGCTTCACAGCCTCTAGTCACA
Source organism: Gymnarchus niloticus (assembly GCA_009936485.2). NCBI lineage: Eukaryota > Metazoa > Chordata > Actinopteri > Osteoglossiformes > Gymnarchidae > Gymnarchus > Gymnarchus niloticus. Next base: position 3,239,929 of record JAACJT020000030.1, read on the forward strand.
GACTGTTTGTGATGGTGCCACCTGCTCCATTCTTGTGTTGTTAAGACTGACTGACAATCATGGATGCAAAATGTTTTTAAAGTTAAACAGCAGCAAATTCTAGAGCAGCTGTTGTGTAAACCCTAACTGGAAGACAGAGCATCTTGGTTAAAGAGTAATGTAATGATACATTTATACAAACTGGGGACACCAACAACAAAGATATATGTAATTGAGGGAAAAGAAAAAAAACAGGAGTCAAATCAGAAATTGGCATGAAATTTTGAGTGGTTATCTAGACATTTCATACAACAATGCTTTATAAATCATTACAAAGTATAAATACAGCTGATTAACATAGACTTAAAAATCTTTACTAAAGTGTTATTACCCATTTGGTATTGATAACTTTAATTCATGCTTTCCGTTAGATAAAACAGAAAATACTTTATAATACATTAGGAAAACTAAATGACACATTACGCAATGTGAAGCTCTAGCAGATAAAATAGGTCTGTTTGACTGCAGTGTATATGTATTTACAAAGCTATAGATGTACATAGGTACATATAATTACCATTCAGCAAAAGAGTTATACCTACAACCCTAACCAAAATAAAGTTAAAAGATGGATGGATGGATATTCTGAAGCTACCATTGTGATTGTACTCAAAATGATTTACAACTATAAACTTCGTATAAATGTATATATATGAAATTTGCTATATAATGTATTGCAAAAGCTAATCAAAGGGAAAACTAGTCAAGTTCAACTTAATTACATGAAACCACAATGAACTTAATTCAAGGAAAGGTAAAATGGATCATTGGAAAGCAGTTAATGCGCCCATTTTTCATTGGTCATGCTTTATTAATCAGTCACTTTGGCAGTCATTTGTACTCGAACATCCCCCTTATATTTACATGCTTCATGTTAATTAACAGTGTAAGGTTACTTGTTACTTCTCGGTGAATAATCCCGCACAACTGTGCTGAGAAATGAAAATAATTGTGATATATTTTCCACTTCTGTTTGTAATCGTATTTCAGTAGGAAAGACGTAAAGTGCAAAATATCACCAAACCTACGTCGATACCATACCACGTACTGCACGTAGTGGCTAGTAACTAAACAAGAGGCGGAGTCGAAAAAAAGAGAGAGAAAGAACTGCAAAATACGTGTGAAAATCTGTCATTTAAGTGGGTTAATATAACACCATGCATAAGATGGAGGAGGCGGAAAGGTGGTTAATAGTACAACGGTCTGCCAGCACCGAGCCCTTCACCCCTCCACCGCGACACAGAAACTGAAAAGCGCCGTCGAAGACTCACTTGGTGCTGACAAATCAGGAAACACAGACGTCGAAGACACAGAACGACAGAGAGTGGTATGGAAGTGGAAAGAAGCACATTTAATACCTTTAACCTACCTTTACAAATTTGCCGCTTATATCTGTATACTCCACTAGTTTCCTGTTAAGCATACGGATTTCGTAGGACTGACCTACATTTTAAGACATTAAAACAAACCTGATTAAAATTGAAAGAAAAAGAAAATCAGAAAAACGACTGACACTGGGGAGAGTTAATATTATTAAAATAACTTCCTTTTTTCTCTTAAGATGCAGGTTTTCGTGTTATTATCCTTTTAAAGGGGTAGTGATTAAAACTTAAAAATCAATGTAACAGAAGCACATACAAGCTAAGACTAAACATATAATCATTAATAATATGACAATAGTTTTCATCATGAGGTAAACAGACAGATTTGCCAGTAAGGAACAAATTAACAAATGTGTTCAATCTGGGTAAGAAGTCTTGCGGTCATAATGAAAAGCTACGCCGTGATAAGAACAGCTTTGAGAGTTCAAAAGCCATGTCACTGTACGAAAGGACAGGTGACAAAGAAAGAGTCAACTGCAAGGACTGAATAAGGCTATATTTCAGCTCTGCTGAACTATAGACAGCTTCATCTACTCTGTCTGCAGTTAAATATAAAACAATCTTCCAAATCAATGTGTGTGACTAATTTGCAACTCTGGAACAAACACCGATTGTATTTAAGAGTGCAAATGCTGGTCTCGTTTGCCGTGTTCATAAATAACGAATGACCCACAAGTCTACTATGTAAAAGGCGTCTTCATACATCCATCCGCAGCTTTTTATATATTGTACCAAAGCAAGAGGACGTGTGCCAAAATCACTGATAATCGCCGAGAAATACATAAAAAAAAATACAAAAAACAGAATAAGGCAAAACAATTATTCCAGCATGTATACACACTGGACCACCACCTAGGTCATGTTTAGTCGTGCCCACATGCCGGAATTCTGCTCCTAATTACACCAGATTTGGACTTTCGTTTTGGGTAAACAGTAAGAAGAGTATGAACCTGATAGACACGCCATAAACACGACTCACCACAACAGCTCTACAGTAAACACGGGGCTGCAAAGGGAAATGCAGGACTTTGCAGAAGTTTGCAGTCACCTCACCCGTCAAGTAGACTAAACTGTCAAGGAGCTTAACCGGGACATACTGAGGAGACAAAGACGGCAGTCGGCCGTACCTTGATTCAGGTAAGTCAGGGTTTCGTCTTGCATTTTTACGGCAGGGGATGTAGCTGCACAGAGGACGTACTGAAAAGCCGGCGTTTTTTCACCGTTTTCCCTGGGATGCTGAGCCTCCTCGTGTTTGAGGAGTGGTGCCAATGCATCTCTAGAAGAAAAATAAAAACACGTGGAAATACAGCTCGGAATGAACAGAAGTCGACTACTCTTCCGAAACATAAATAATATTACAAGTATTACACAAATTATTTACCCGCTCTTTGATAAATAATAAAACGTCAAACAAAAAGCTCTCGAATACGAAAAACACTTCCCAGATTATACTGTACAACCAGCAAGTACCATTAATATATGAATAAAATGTATGACGTGAGACAAATTTTGAAATTTTTAATTACAGTCGGGTGTGCTATTTCTGGACACATTTCATGGAATTAATGAAAGTCCAGCTTGTTTTAGAGTCGGGGAACACTCACCGGAGATAGCTGCTGCTTGAATGCTGAGTGTAACATTCCGGCTGAGAATGCCAAAAAAGCATGTTTGTCAGAAGTACTGTGACCTGGAGTATCCGAACAGAATAACACAGTTGTGAACATCACAAGGTTGGACAGCTACAGATCCCAAGCACTTGGTCATTGGCAGGCTACACGCCCCTGTTGGCTTTTATGCAGGACCTGCCCTGAACCCCCCAGGCGTACCTGCCTTCAGTGAACTTTGGGACGGATCGTCACACCCCCTTACCTGGGCGTTCCCTTGCCTTTTAAAATGACCCTGGCTGCCGACAGAACACTCACATGACTGTTCGAAGACTACACTAGCCTGATGTATGCCCAATTACAGTACATTTTAAAGAAGCATCTCAGTATTTCTACTGCGATACAGAATACCGAATGGTGATGCTGTCAGCGTTTCGCTATTAGAGCACCGATGATTCCCTTTGAACCAGTAATCGAAATATTTACGCAGTCTTGGGAGGTTAATATTTTACACTGCAGACTTCAGCAAAAGGGGTGCTTTTAAATGCAATGCAATGCAATGTCAGTCAACTGAGTTTCACATCGACTCTTTTCAGCTTACAGATCAACTGGCCCAAGGTGAGGAAAGTCTGGTCACAAAAACAAAGCCAAAAGGGATCTTTGAATTTGGTTTATTTCTAGAGCAAACTGAAGTTTATATTTTTTGTTTGCAAATTCTATCACATGTGGCTATTAAAAACGAACAAACAAATCTGTACAGCTGTCATAATACACACAAATTAAAACAATATATAAATACATAATGATATTACATGACAAAAGCAAAAAAAAAAAGAAGAAAAAAAACATGCTTCATCCACATTTTGCTATGAATTACACAATGGTCAAACACCACTGTTGTCCTTTCAGCAGATTTGCAGTCTCCTACAAAACATACAACTTTCCCCTTATAGGTAGGAATTAAACATAACTCTTTGAAAAAGGTATGTGGCTCAAAATGACCGTACTTAAAATGTACTCATCTTGACTGGTGTGCAGTGGGTCTGTCTGCAGTTATTGTCAGAGTCAACCAAATCAGGTACATGGGGCAGTACTCAGCCTCCTACCGAAACATCACAGCATGTTCTAGGGTGACTCAAGGTGTCTCCTACCTGTGGTCGGCAAACTCCTGTCTTTGCAGGACCTCACTTTGGGTGCATACACCCAAGAAAGCTCAAGTAGTGTTTGTCCAGTTCAGATTAATACTGTATGTACAGAATGAGCAGACTGCTAAAGGAGCCAAGGTACTTCAATAGGTGGATCAGAACCAGTAACAGCGCAGCAGGGGTTGGGAGCCTAAAACATGCAGGTTATTTGTTAACGTGCAAAACAAGAGGTCTTAGACCATTTTTTGCTTTCTAATAAGTTTGCAAAGCAGCAACTGGAAGAAATGTACAAAATATTTTAACGGTGCATGTCTTTTTTTTTTAATTGCAGAAAACTGTGGTTACATTGGGTACAAGTCAAGAAATTGGGCCTTCCTTAACATCATGTTTTTCTTCATCTTCACAAAATCAGGACTTCTTAACGACAAAGGCTTTCACACCGCAGAACAACGACCACCATACAAAGGTTCCATTTAACAGTCAATACGACCATTCATCTAACAAGTGCCCCAGAACAGGGTCTCGGGGCCCTGGAGCCTATCCCAGGTAGCACGGGCACAAGGCTGGGGTACACTCTGGACAAAATGCCAGTCTGTCGCAGGCCCCACTCACACAGTCATACTCTATGGGCAATTTAGAGATGCTAATTAGCCTAACTGCATGTCTTTGGATTACGGGAGGAAATCTGCACAACACAGGAAGAGCATGCAAACCCTACACAACCCTGGTGTAAGGTAACAGGGCTACCTGCTGTGCCACCATGCCACTCCTGTTTAATAGTCCGTGTGGTGAAAACAGTGCATGGAGAATGCGAGTAAGGCCTGATAATGTCTTTACTATCCATCCCTGTGACATTCATGAGCGAATGCCAAGGAACTTCAGTGTTGGGTATGTGCCCATCAGAGCAACGACATCACAATGTTACTGCCCATCTTCTCTGTGATGCCCACAGGAGAAAAAGAATTCAATAATCCACATAGAGAAAGGTCTGAGGTTCATACAGTGCTCTGACTAACGGAATATTTGACAAAAGCTGGAGAGCTAAAAGTCATTCACTCTCTGGCGACAGTCACATATAACAGTGTCCGCAAGAGAACGGGGAGAGTTTGTTCGATTAGGACTACTTAAATCAGTTGGCACCTTTAATTCAGAAAAAACTGGTCCTCAGTCTTGATCCCAGTTACAAACTAGTGTTTCAGATTGTCAAGGATTCCCCAGGAAAACAAACAAACAGAAACAATATGATTCCCACAAGTATTTTCTTGCTTCCTCATAATCAATTATTTTGTCTGGAAAAAAAAATGATTGTAACACAAACGAAGAGCATCAGTGATAAGGACATAACTACTTCCAGTAGCATTGTTGATTCCTAATTCTGAGGGATTTGCCAGTCAGACTGCTTAATACTTTCACCTTAATTGGTCTTTACAAAACATCTGTTTAACATGATTGAAAATAAAACAAAGTGTTAACCTAGCATGATGAATGTGAAAAATAAAATATACAACTAATAACATTTCTGTTTAGTTGTCTGCACTAAATTGCCACTTATTTAAGAAAGGGGTTAGAATTCAGCCCTAGGTTAAATTAAACACAAAGGAAATTTAAAATATCCTATTTATAATCCAGTATTTTTGGTTGTTACTGTGCTCAAAGTTCCAACACTAAAGTTGACCCCTGCGTTATGGCCCTTAAAGGAATCACTCGGCCAGCCAAATGATCGTCTGCTATAACAAATTCAAGTGAACGATTAGTCACACATCTCTACCCCCTTCTCAAAGGTCCAGCAAGACACGCTCTTTTGAGCATAGTGTTTATTCTGGGCCAATTCTGCTTACAGGAATGATGAGAATTTGCTCTTAGGGCAACACTGAGCATGTCAAATGGCTCTAGGTGACTGTAGCAAGAAGATAAACCTTCATTTGCCCTTTTGTGTTTCATTGCCAAAAATTCATAACATTTTCAGATCAGTCACTGAAATCAGCTCCAAGGTACATAACAAACAGCAAGGCTGAAATACAGACAGCAATATTCCCACGTGTCAGAGCTTAAAAAAAGCATTTCCCACCTGGTGAGACCTCTACGCACTTCATTCTATAAAAGGAAAGCGTATCAGCAAAATGGTTCCACATCCAGAAGTATGATATTGAAAGGAAAATGGCTGCAACATACACAATCACCAACCCCCTCTACCCACCACCTTGGTGGGGGCTGTTGATGCAAACACGAGATGGGAGAGGTCTGGAAGGAGGCAGCCCCGCTTTAGCCTGCGAGTAGGAGTGCGGGCTGCCGGACGGTTAGCTGTGGGTGGACACGTCGGACGAGCTGCTGCTGTTGCTGTTGGTAGTCTGGGCTCTCTTGATGTACAGGTTGAGCAGCTTCATCTGTGGGGAGAACGTGGGGAAGCAGCATCAGCTCTGAGCATGTGGCTTAACGTGGCTCTAGCATCGGCATTATTACGCAGTAAAATCTTACTGGAATGTCTCTGCAGCTGACAGAATTATAATGTCACTTCTAAGTGGAGGTCTAAAAGCCCAGCATTATGTTGCTTTTTACTGTTTTTTTCATGCAAACTATAAAACTTCTGCGTAGAGTGGGGACTTGGGCGAATTAACAGGAACTTAACTAACTGAAGATCACAGGCTCAAACCCCAGGAAGTCCTATGGCTCCTGGCCTAAATGACTGGTGAATACCTAGATGAATGAAGTGGATAAGGTGCCTAGTGGACCGAACAGATTGGTTTTGGTTGTGAGAGATTTACAAGCTTTAAACAGGTGGATTCAGTGCGTAAATCATTTCAGCTACTAGTGAACTAATTGGCAGCAAAAGTTAGCTGTAGCCAACCACGAACAAGAGCCAGAGCGTGATCTCAGTCTGAAGCACAGGCTTCTGTCTGTGGTACAGTGAACAACCCAGTGTGGGTGTTCCTCCAGGGGTGGGGGAGAATGACTCAGTAAACACCAAACCTCTGTGCCCCTGTCGCTCAGTCTGATCAAGGTCACCGAGCAACTGGCTCAGTCCGGTCAGGCTGCTGAAGATCAGTCCTGACTTGGCTGGCTTCCCAAAGCCATCCCGCAAAGCAGGCTGGGACTAGGCCTCAGCAGTCAGAGAATAGGGTCGGCATGGAAACATGAAGATTGAGAGGGGAAAGCAAGAAGCAAGATCACGTGACCGTACCTTGCTGCCGGTGAGTTGGGAGAGGTGGGGCTTCAGCTCTTCTCCAATGACGGAGTAGATGGCCACCAGGCAGAAGACACTGGCTTTACGCACGCTGCTCTCTGTGTTGTCATAACCCTGTGGGCAGAAGGACAACAAACGACTGAAAGGACAGACACACACACACATGCACGCGTGCTGGATCATTTTCACAGTTATCCCCAAATGGTTCCAGAACAGGGTGTAGGGTTCTGCAGGAAATGTGGGTTCCTTCTGTAAAATTGACAAAACAGTCACATGTTGTGTAAATCCTAAACTCCACCCCACGGACCTGCAGGAGCCCAGGTATGATGTCTGGGAGCAGCTGGAGCAGCGAATCCTTTACGATGCGCTCGATGACCTTGGTCTGCATCTTGATGGCAGCCAGGTTGATGGGGTAGTCAGCCGTCTGAACGATGGGACACAGCACCTTAGTGCACTGCTCTGGGTGGATGGAGCCCGCCAGCGTGGAGGCTGTCTCCTCCGCTGCCCGCACCACCTGTGGAGGAGGGGAGCAGGGTTAGAGCTGGCTGGAGTATTCTGTAACGTGGCACTTGTGTTCAGTAACTGACATTAATATCTAAACCCAAGCTGGGGTAATGGGACAAGCTAATGCGAAGTTAGGCTGACTGGCGTCTCCAAAGTGACCACTCAGTGTATGTGTATGTGTGTGTGTGTGTGTGTGTGTGTGTTTGTGTGTGTGTGCGCGCGTGCACCCTGTCACTGACTGGCTATATCACTGGACAACTGTAATGTAGTTTGCCACCCACCTCCTTGTGAGAGTCCTTATGGGCTTCCAGGGTCTTCATGATGGTGAGTTCTGCGTAGTTCTTGAATCGGGCTGGCTGGTTACGAAGGATTTCCTTCAAAACACGCAGAGCCAAGGCCCGGATGGTATGCTATATGGAAGGGGGGGGGGCAGGTTAATTTAGTTTTTATTTCTGTTCCAACTCAAGAATCATTACACATGATGACCAGGAGGGATGATGACATGAAGGGTGGAAAGTCTACTACAGTCATTCTTTGGAAGGGTGTAGACCGTAGCACTGGGGTGTGGCCGCCAGTGTGTGTTCCTGATACTCTTCATTGTACTTCACTGAATAAACCATGGTGATTGTCTTCAGTTAAACTCAACTTCTTCCCTCAGTGTGTATGAATTTGTAGACAGACCATCGTGAGCAAAACTCAGCTTCTTCCCTCTCTGCGTAAAGACTATGCATACAGATAATCGTGCATGTCCTCAGTAAAACTTAGCTTCCTACCACACCGTGTGCAAGTACGGAGACAGATAATCGCGTGCGTCCTCTGTAAAACTCAGCTTCCTCCCTCACTGTGTATGAGTACGGAGAAAGATAATCGCGTGCGTCCTCTGTAAAACTCAGCTTCCTCCCTCACTGTGTATGAGTACGGAGAAAGATAATCGCGTG
>JAACJT020000030.1:3259356-3272658 GCA_009936485.2 Gymnarchus niloticus
CATCCAGCATGATTTTTCTTCCCATTGAGATCTGATGTGTTTTCAAAGTGTTCCTTTCATTTTTTTGAGCAGTATATATTCTGAACTCTGAAAAGGCCATCTCTGTCCATCCATTTTTATTGTGTTTGCCCTCTTTGGTGAGTGAAAGCAGCGTATTAGCCATACATCAGAAACACATTCTTATGACTCAACTCCACCGAGCCACTGGTCACACTGGTCAATGTGACAGGCCAAACTGCTTTACGTTAAGACTTACCTTGTTCCGTGAGTCTCCTAACAGCTGAAGGTGTTACAGGAAGATCAAGAAGAGAAAAGCAAACAAAGTTATTCAAAAAGTGGGTCATTGAACACATATGAGAATATGACAACAGGACAACACAGCAACCTACAACCCAGAACAAGACCTGTCATTCACCAAATGAAATTACACAAGGCGCAAAGGCACAAGTACTTATCATTGAGGACAGCTGCATGAGAATGAAATGGAGGAAAACATGGCTGGAGATGGGGGTGCTAAACTTCACGTGTGTCGCTGTGAGAGAGCTGTGTCTTACCAGGGCGTCTGCCACTGCTGCTTCCACCTCTGTGCCAGTGTTGAGGACCCTCATGGCTGAAATACGTGCTGGATGTACCAGCCCAAACCGGTCTGCAAGGCCACGAAAGTGAGATGGTCAGACACAAGGATGGGAAAACCACTCCATTTCCAAGGTGATGGAGAGAGATGAAATCTGCGTTCCATATGTGATGTAATCATGGAGGTAATGGAATGGAGAGGCTGTCACTAGTGCTCAAGCTGAAGATTAATCAATCTCTCAGATGACCGATTTAATATGAAATAAATGGAGAATTTGCATAATCATGGTATCAAAAAAATTGTAATAATCATTGATCATAAACGGGAAAGTAAAATCAAAAGACCAGCAAAATGTCCCCTGATGACCAGTGGGAAAAAAAGACAGCATACAACATAAGAACAAAAGCAATGTTCACAAATGTAAAATATAAATTAAGATAACGCGCTAAGAATCAAATGTGCTAACAAAAAACAAGTCTGATCACATGCTTTGTACACCAAATAATGTTGAAAAGTAAGAAATTATTCCACCATTTCTTCACAGGAAAGCAAGCAAAACAGCTAAAGCAGCAAATGCAATTTTAAAAAAGTCTCTCTATGAAAATTCTGCTTCCATAGCAATGCAATAAACTTGTGCAAAGTAGCCCAGGAACACAGGGAAATGAAAAGAGGCAGACAAAGAAACAGCTGCTCGAAACAAAACGACAACGTGGCAATGGAAACACGGGCAAACGGACACCAGCTGACTCTGCCTAGGGAATGAAGCAATGGGATGGACCGAGTAGGAACTCCACACTCAGACTGCAGCTCCTGCCACCTTCTCCATAGGGGACTCGACACTGCCTCATCGGGATTATGGAAGAATTTTCTGTTGAACCTTGAGAGCTTGTCAAAAGTCTGGCTTTTTTAATACAGTATGACCACCTGCCTCTTGGGGGAGTGGGGGGGGTGCATCATTTTCCCAGTAGCTGGCCATTGGTTACACTACACATAAACTGCACCCAGGTTAAACCTGTTGGATATCTTTATGTATTACTTTGACTCTGGTGAATTTTGAAGAGGTAGCCTTAGAGACAGCAGTCGACTCATTTTAGGTAATCTCAGGAATTTCACAGATGAGGAGTTTCAAACGTTTAAACCTCTGTGTCGCTAACGCGACCCACACAAAGCGATGATGCCATCGGCCTTAAGCCAGAGCCAGTTCTGCATGCTGAGGAGTGGAAGTTCTTGCTCTCTGCTGGAAGGGCCGCCCTAGTGCAGGCTAGCCGCAACACCATGGACACATGCTGATGAAGGCCCCGCGCTCATGCAGGTCACCTGACTGGCCCACAGGGTCGGTCGCAGAGAGCGCGCTGGTGGATCGGGAGTGCCGTCGGGAGGCTGTGGGGCACACACCCAACGGGCGGAGTGGAGGGTTAGCCACACATGACACCATCCTTGTGACACCACCCATGTGATAAGAGGTGTCCTCAGTGGGGAGTCCCCATGAAGCCACAGGAATCCAACAGATACCCCCCAGCCCACTTCTGCAGAATGAAACACTCTCAGGCTGTGCCTATGATCACGAAATGACAATGTGATGGAGCGTTGTGTGCTACATGGCTGTACCGCAATGGGAACGTCTGCATTCACAAGCACAGGAAGCCAGCTAAAGCCAGAATGTCAGCTAGCTGCTGAGCGCACTGCCCTCTACTGGCTGTTTACTTTACTGCAGCTATACACCACCGGCTTGCCTCTCAGTGCTCCATTCCAGCTATTGGTTGGTTCACCAGAAACCATGTTTGTGCACAACCCAATAAGTGCACAGTACATTTTAACTGCAACTTATGGGCAGTTGCGGCCAACTCCATATGCATACTCGGAATGGAGAGGCTTACTGAAAAAACTGCATATGACAGATCGAGAGCCCTGGTCAAAGGCACGGAATTGAGAACAGTAAGAAGGAGGATGCATGCAGATTAGAGGGCAGGCAAAGGAAGGTCAGAGACGGGGGAGGCCCTGCGGACTGGGGGGGCAGCCATCTGCTCCATGGCCATCGCGTACTCACCCAGAGGCGCGAAACCGCGCGCGGGACTTGTGTCCCGACTGCTCTCGCGGCTGGTATCACGGCTGCACCCCTGGCTCACGCTGGGCCGGGGGAGGCGGCTCCGGGCTAGCGTGCGGCAGGGGGAAGAGCGGCAGGGAGAAGAGCTTTACCACACTGTCAGAACACAGGTTAGTGGGTTAGTGGGGGCGCTGCAGGCATGACGTTTAAAGAGCTGGGCCAAAGCGGGGGTTGGCTTCACTGTTAGAGAGTGAACGGGCGCTCACCATAGAATATGGTCACTGGGGGTAGGGGGGGATCCATAAGCAGAACAGTTAAGAGCAACAGAGGAGAATGAAAAAGGAAATTTATACTAAAGGGCCATCTCAGCACGTCTTTTATAACAACTTCTGTATACGTCATTTTTTTTTTACTGCTCGATTGCTATGATTTGTTTAATTATACCATCAGAATATGGAGAACAGAAGCCTGCCCCAAAGAGGAACCCTTATCGAACATACAGAACCGAGATTACTTCAAAATACAAGTCGACGGTCGATACAGTCACAAGAATCAGCTGCTTAATTTGAAACACTCATCAATGGCATGATGGGAAACAGCAACCTTCCTGAGCACTGGTGATGATAGCATGTTTCACGATGAACAGTGACCTCAGCACAGAGCAACACAGATGAGAAGTCCGGATGGGGGGAGCTGGTTGGCCAGCCTTGCTGACAATCAATCATTCAAAGCAGCCAACCAGCCCATCAATCATTTTATTGATCACAGTAATGGTAGAGATGTGGGCACACATTGATTTTGAAAAGGCAGATATAAATGTAGTCTAAATCGACCGTGGTTTGGTTCCAAACTGGCTTTTCTGTAATTATGGTTTCCTTGCAGTTATCTCTTCTCATTAACCCTTTCACATCACAATTTACATCTTGGTATCTCTCTGTCCATTGAGACACCACAGTGTCCATCTGAGCATCCCAGTGTCCATCGAGACACCGCCCTCTCTATCTTGGCACCGCAGTGTTCATCAAGACACTTTCCTGTCCATCGAGACACCATCCTATTTATCAAGGCACCACAGTGTCCATTGAGATGCTGCCTTGTTTATCTTGCCACCCCAGTGTCCACCAAGATACCTTTCTGTCCATCTGGGCACCCCAATGTCCATCGAGACACCTTTCTGTCCATCTGGGCACCCCAGTGTCCATCGAGACACCTTTCTGTCCATCTGGGCACCCCAGTGTCCATCGAGACATTGCCCTGTTTTTCGAGGCACCCTAGTGTTCATCGAGATACCGCCCTTTCTGTCCATCTAGGCTCCTCTCTAAGTCTCACCACTGATACAGTGGAAGATCCTTATATCCCACTAGCAAAAAATCATGGTTTGGCCCACAGAATGTATACTAATGTTTACCCATAACATGTGGCGATATGATGACATTGGAGAGCAGTGCAGCATAATATGAATATATGAGATAAAAGTGACACTTAATACAACTGCTATGTTGCCATAATTCTGTGTGCCGAGTCCCTTTTCCTATGGCCAGGTCACACCTGTCTGACTGGCTGCATATCCGGGCTGACAAAGCCCTGAGAAGACAAGGTGTGTGGCAGCGAGACGCCTGCCCTTACCCATGGCCAACCTGCTGGGGCTGGTCTCTCGGCTGCAGCCCTGGCTCCGTGGGACCTTAGCGCGCTTGTCTGAAGACGGCGTGGCAGAGGTGGCTGCGGAGGTGCGTGGGACTCGGCCATGAGCATGACCCAGGAGCCTTCCCGGAGAGCTGGAGCGGCTGCCAGCTGCAACAGGCATAGACAGAAGATGCAGTCCGTCAGACCCCGGAACAATGCCTTACCACACAAAACACCACCAGGGGGCGTACCATTAAATGTACACTTCTATGTTCAATTACATAGTTGCTGATGCCTGCTCATCTGCATCACAGGAAATAGCTGAGGCTTACCCATGTCAAGCTTGGGTATGAGTCACGCAAGGAAGGACTCTGTCGAGGGCCCAGCAGCCATTACATTCCTGGAAACTGAACCTGCAACCCTTCAGTTTCAACCCTAAAGCCTGAGCAGCCCCATCTAGGAACAATTTCCACCCATTGACGCAACAGAGTTGGAAGGTACAAGTCCATTTACTGGCATCGTGAATCATAACTTTCGAGCATACAAAAGGACATTAGCTGAGGGCTTCAAACCGTTTGAGCGAACTGACAAAAGATGCACTGACACTTGGAACAGAGAGAAATAAAGAAAAAACAGCATACTGGAAATCAGAGCTTTAAACACATCCATGTAGTAACATTTAGATGGGGTATTCTGCTTACACACTGAACAGTAAACAGGGAGTCTCAGAAGGTGAACCTGAACACATGACTTAACTAATGCAGGGTGTGACAATGACCAAGAAAACAACACAAAACACAGTACTGTGATCACCGCCTACACAAAACCGCATTTCTCACAGTGGGAACCCCAGATGAACTTCATAACTGAAAGGAGAGGCTCAAATGGACCATGCTTCATGAGACCGGCCAGTGTGGACCAGGGCATGCCGAGGACCTCAAGAGGTGGGACGTAGGATGGGGGGCAGGATTCAGATTAGATGAAGGCAGGCTTACCACCAGTCGGATTAGCTGATCTGGATCCTTGTGTATGAAAGCGAGCCATAGGACAGCAAAAAGTAGCCCATTACAAACAGACAATCAGAGAGAGTTTAAGCCAGCATGCATCAGGTGAATTTATTTCAGTTTGCCATCCCTCGGGAGCCCGTCATTGTTGCTGTCACGCCAGATGGCAGAGGAACACAGCCTAGTGCACCAGCATGCCAAAGACCAAGGCTCGCGTTATGACCCTGAGACCCAAAGGTCACAGGTCATACATGGGGGTGAGGCAGATGGGCGGGGCAATGGAGTTTACTTCTGAGGGGGCAGCTTGGATGAGAGCGGTCAGGTGTGTCGCTCAAGATGCAGCTCCATGGGAGAAAGGGTACACGGTACTCACGCTGGGACTGGGATGCCGCCTTGGCCCGGCTGCGCCCCCTGCTGTCCGTGGTGACGGTGCTCACTCCCACCGCACTCCCGGAACTTGGCCTCCTGGTGCGAACACGGCCTGAGAGAGAGAGAGAGAGAGAGAGAGAGAGAGAGAGAGAGAGAGAGAGAGAAAGAGAGAGAGTGTCAATACAACCATTAGACAATGCGATACTGGCACAACGCACCTGTGAACCCACAGACAGCAACAATACAGGACCAGGAGAGCACCTTTTTGAACAGACTGCACTAGGGGAACCCACACACACAAACGGCGCTGTACACCAACATCCAGACGCCTAAACGCCATCCCAGTTGCAGCTGATCCATGCAGTGGTTGAACCAAATTTAGCCCCTCGAAAATAAGGCTGGGACAGCACCACGGCGTTTTGAAAGAAATGTTTACGCTATCAAAGGAGCATAGGCCTTGTAAAAAAAAAAAAAAAAAAAAACGTCTATCGCAGAGCAAAGCAAAGAGCTGCACTGAAGAACCCTGGGAGGCAAAAATCAGACTGACAGACACTGGAGGAAGAGTGGGACATTCTCAGGTTGTCGCTTATCAAGGGTAATTAGTTCAGGTTTGAGATGAGTACAAAAACAACCCTTATATCACTGACAGGATGGTTCATGTGCTCTGTGGAAACTATAGCAACCCTGCTTGATGACAACACTCTTGAAAGTCCTCCACTACTCTTGGATCACAGTTAGTCCATGTGTTCAAGGTCCAGTGTAAAGCGCGGGTCCCTGGTCCACGGGGATCTGCGCTTCACAAACTTTACAATAATAAGAAATCTTTGGCCTTTTATCTGCTTATGGCAGCCAGTAGAAGCAGACCATCGGCAGTAGATGCCACCAGAGGAGTGCCGCTGCCACATGCCTGCCACAGGCTCTCTGACAAACGGCGCTAAAGCCGACTCATCGCGGCGCAGCTACAGAAGCAAAAGCAGATCCCAGCAATCTCGCAAAGGACCATCAATCTGCAGAGCTACTGACTTTCCAATTTAGTTACTGCCAACAGGCACCGCCGGCAGCCAAGCTATGCAATCATTATCGGCAATTGACAGGGCAGAAACAGAACACAGAATACAGAATAAGACACGCAGCCACGCAGAATGCTTGCTGAATAAGAAACATATGCACCCACACCAGTAAATCCACTTAGCATCCAAAGTTCATGCAACAGATATGCCAAACTGTGCCAAAGTAAAACCCATCGCAAAAATCTGGGCATCAGTAATGAATCCAGGAAGGAAACAAGCATTCAAGTGCTTTCGAGAACGTAGTGAATGGATACCGTGGGAGAGGAACTCGAAGGAAACACAAAATTGTGGGTCTCACCACCTCCACACCAGACAAGGAAGGCACTCAAACAGTGATTTTACTCAGCCCACCACAGAGTGGGAAGGCTGTGAAGCCCAAAAGACACACTCCCTTATTCAGTGAGAATATAAGGCAACGGAGGACCGAAACAAAGAGGTCACAGGTCATGTGTGCTGATACTGTTACCAGTCTTTGAGGCTGTAAGTCACCAAAGAGGGCTGATGCCTGAAAACATTCACAGCGAATTCAGAAAATAGCCAAAGTGAAACCCACCCAAACAAATTGTGAGAAAACCCCAGAACAGTGAACTGGCTCCTGCCATGACCATGTGAATTTAAAAAACCTGCCCTGAAAATCAATCTTAACTGTGTGCATGTACAGGGCTTGCTTGAAAACAAATCATAAAATCAATATTGTTCTGATAAATTTCAGGCTATTGCAAATGGAAATGCAAAAATACAAACATACCGTGTTTGGGCTGATACAATTTGTATGAACGCTATATTGGGATGTCACCAGTGTGTTGAGGCGCCTTGTGACACACCCATGACTGGAGACATACATACAAACCACTGATCACAAAAACCACCCTGAACCAGGCTACAAAAAAAGAAGTCCTTGGTGCTGAACTGAAGCCAAACGGCATGCACTCACATCAGCAAATACCTAATACCAGCCAAACGACACCGATTAATAGACACAGACATTCCACTGTGGTACAGAGTACTGAAGTACAAAAGAGAAATGATCTGTTAATAAAAAAATAGAAAACCTTGCTGACACTAAGTTGTGGGGAATCCGAGAGGGCTCTGTGTGTCACTTATAGTGACATTAGGAAAGGGTAGAGGACACCATGCAAACAACTCATGCAGAATTCCACGGATGACCACCAAGTCGATGGTGAACACAGGCTAAGGTGGTGGTGGGGCTGATCAGTGACATCCCCCAACAGATGGGTAACACAGACAGACAGCTTACCCTCTGGTTTACCAGGCGTGCCATCTTTGGGCAAAACATAATAAAAACAGGAAAGTGGGGAAGGGGGCAGGGAAGCATAACAGGAAGAAATTAGTACCGATTAGTCAGGAGGACGAGCTATGCGGAGCTAGCGAATATCTGTGCTGGGACACAGAGAGAAATGTGGGTCTGACCGAAGGAGGGGCAGAATTCACCAGAGAGGAATCAGCTAAGAGATTCACACATCTACACAAACACGACAAGCAGGGCAAGGACAAGAAGCGATTCAGGAAACGCAGCCTTTTTCATACATTAGTCTCACTAAAGATGTTTCATATTGTAGTTTACAACCCAACATCGCTAGCCCAGTACGCCAAGTGAGCAGGTAGCACAACGAAGAACATTTAGCCCAACATCCGCCTACCATCTGCCCTTCCTCACGGCACCACTTAACGATGACTGTGGAGCCTGCTGAGGTTATTAATAAGGTGGCTGTACCAGAAAGCCATCAGTGTGCCATGAGTGGAGAAAGGACCGATTGCCGTGGTGAGACCCAGCTGAACAAGAGCATGAGGGTGTGCAGACAGGATGGCTGGGGGACAGGAGCATTACCCAGAGAGGCGTAGGACCCAGGAGGCAGGGCGGAGGCAGAGCTGAAGGGCGCAGCAGAGGTGGGAACTGCTGTCATGCGGGACTTCGCACTGGTGGCGGCATTGACGTCAATGTCACTGCGGGATCGCTGCAGGGAACCAGGTGCTGATGGGACCCTGGAACTCACCACTTTAGCTTTTGGGGAAGGGGGGGGTCAATGTTACACCTTAGTTGAACCATACAAGACTTTAACCGTAAAACAACATTCAGCAAGTGTAATTATGGGATACTCAGTGCAAGACCACATTTACAAGACTACATTCTATACATATGAAGTATACACTAAACCACTTGGTCCTTCCTTTAATAGAACACATCTTCTAGTTTAGGGTAAGATATCTACTGTGATGTACTAAAAGCTGACCTACCAAACCTTTTCATAAACATGAATGACACAGTAAATCTGAAATGTCTGTCTGCTTTAAACCATCTTTTTCAAAGCAGCATCATTGCCTTTATTGCAAAGCCAGCAATTCATTTCAACAGAGACAAAGCCCCTTGTTCCAGCCCAATTCATGCACCTCTGCTCCTCAAAACGATCACTTTCCTGGTGTGCTATTACCTCGAGCCATACTGCTTCCCATCGGACTCTTCGCTGAAAGGCGGCTGTGGAGAGGGAGAGGGAGAGGGAGAGAGAGAGCGGGCGAGCTTTAGTACATCTTCAAGAAAACGAGACAGCAGATTCTGCTCAGTCTGTGCTTCGGGTCCAGAGCCTCCGCAGTACTGGGCAGCAGGGCGCCAAAAGCTGTCAGTTGCTGGGATTTTATGTCTCAAAAGCTGCTGCTTCAGGAGGAAGAAAAGGGAGCAGAGGGTGCAAAAAAGCACCGCGGGGCTAGTTTTTCACTGTGTTGCTCACCGCTGTGCCGACACTGGAAAGAAACTCGGACGTTTCCCAGCAAAAGCGTAACGTCAGAAAAAACAACTTGGGTTTCTGCAACTTCCTGACCGGGCGATTTCTCAGGCCATGATCGACTGAGCTGTATGCTTTCTATTGGATGTCCAAGCAAAAAGGGCTGAAAAAGGCTGTGCTGGAGGGCTGTCCCCACTCCCCACCGTCCCCCAGTGTAACCTGGAAACCCACTGGAGGGGCCAAATTAACCATGCTGATACATTAATCACAATGGCGACCACACAGAGAGTCACTTCCTCCAAGAGACGTGTTAGATGGGAAATGGTAACTGAATGCAATGTGAGAGCTGTGGCACTGAAATAGCAGCTGAATGAGCCCCGAGGATGGTGTCCCTTCTGGATACCGTCGAGAAGGTCGATCCCATCTGACACTAAGAGAGGCGGCGTCACCAACATGAGGCACTGAGCCCACCTTCGGACAAACTGTCCCACGTGAAACCTCATTCACCACCGTGTCACGTTTAAGGAGCAGCAACAGAAAGTGGCTGTTTTTTTTGTTTTTTTTTTTTTTACAATATGCTGCAGAAAGGGACCAAATAGCAGAAAACTGGGTGTCTAAAATACACACGCTTGGACAAGTTGGGCCGCATAAAAACATCAAAACTGAATGGATCTGAAAAGCGATTTTGAAAATCTAATGTAACTAACCGAAGTATGGACAAAGTCAACAAAGAACTGGGGAGAAGTTGTTGTTTACAGTGGATGTCTGCTTACTTCAGGCTCTCCTGTGAGCTGGAGGACGAGCGGTCAGACTGAGGCAGTGACACGATGCTATCTGAGTTCTTCAGGTGTGACTGCAGGGCCTTCTGATAGGAGGCCTCCAAAGCCTGGAATAGATGCTCTGCCTCCCTGCTGAAGTGGCCGTGGAAGCCCCAGTAACACCTAATGGCGAGGAGAAGGGGAAGTGGGAATAGAGTGACAGCTGATCACTAGGACACAAGAACAGCGCCGTGCGAACGGGAAACAAGGGGCACGAAAGAGCAGAAAATGTCACTGATCTGAAACTGCTCTAAAAAGTAATCAGCACCACGGTTAACATCTCTCTGCACAGAGATCAGGGAGAAACACTGCCTTGCGATATCCCACAAAATAAACATGCACTTACTTAAGCTGCTAAGAATAAAACAAATCAACAAATAACGTAACATTAAAAGATACATTACACAATTTCTGGTACTTTTTAAGTGACAAGGAAATTCTCTTCAGCAAATGAAAGATAAATATGATTACGACTTACTTTCTGGCCACAGATCTCGCCTCTGAATCCGCATCGTGGATGCCTTTCTTGATGGTCTCAGTTAGGACCGCGACGTGCCTGGGATAGTATGGGAACATAACTAGCGGGGTGCTCTGAGCACAGCCCCCGGCACAGCGGCTCCACCGCGCTGCACTCTGGCTCCCTTCCCGGAGTCGCCTTCACATCACAAAGCGGCTTGCAGCGCTCAAAGGGGAAGCGGGCACAGTAGGAGCCTTTTAAAAGGTCTGGGCAGCGGGGTTGCCGTGGAAACGGCCAAGACGCGGATCTGACAGCTCTCTCATTAATTTAATCCATGTGGGCTCATCAGCTGCCCGTCCAGGCAGAGCCCCATCACCAGCGAACCCTAGCAATTTAAATGTTGCTGCTGGCAAGTAGAGCATTCCTCCTTGCAGACACGCACGCTCACGCATACACACACACACACACACTAATTCAGGAGGTACTGTAGTCCTACTACAAGTTTTTATTTCTTTTTAGGAGCAGCTACTGTAACAATAGAATGTTACCTATTATTTATTTATATCAAATTCAACAGCAAATTTTTTGACTCAATGCACTTAACTTCTTTGGACATAATGAAAATACAAACTTATGAGCACAGCGCCAGCTGCTGGCACATGACCTCCCACTCTGCTGCTATAGAAACATCATCTATAAATGTGGCAGCAGCAGAGGGACCCAAAACAACACTATTTTCCTGCTGAGCAATCCAATGATTAGCTGTTGGTGGAAGGGCTGTACGATAACTTGAGGCTCCAGTGCAGACTCTCTTGGCCAGGGGTTTGTACCATTTTAAAGTGGGCTTACCTCTCCAGAGCATGCGTCTGCCATTCCTGCAGCAAGAGGTCTAAAAACTCATAGCAGCGCCTGTCGACAGATGGGAAGACGGTCACACAGGGGTTGACTGACTTTAGGGCCCACCAGGCAGGGGGACCAACAGTAGGCAGCCTTACCGTCGCACAGCCACGGACTTGGATGTGCAGTTGCTGGTCATGATGGGAATCAAGCGGGGGTAGTGTGTGTGCTGGAAGAGAGGCAGAAAGGCATCACCCAGGCTGTGACATCTACTGTGGTCTCGAGGGGGATGCGAGGACGGCCCACTGCCCACTGTCTGGAACAGCTGGTTCAAATTTGGAGCTTCCACACATCTCTTACAATAGAGCCCTGCGTTCTTTCATGTTCGTGCAAAGACAAAAATCACTTTCACTTCCAGTTTGTCTGCATTCAGACTTTTTCTGGAACATTAAAGCTCTAAGATATGCTGACCTCTTTGGGAAATGTTCATTATTAAATACAATTCAGTGTTGTTCCTTCAGGGCTTCTAGCAGCAGGCCTTAGGTAGACTTTTATTCCATGCTGCAGCCATGTGCCTTGCTCTGGATAACAAGTGTACATGCTAGCAAACTGAGAGTCTTTGAGTCTGGATATACAGGGTTATCACTACCACCGGGGCTGCTCCTGCCCAGTCTAAGCTGTATCTCTTTCCACCGCAGTACTCACACGAATGATGAGGCGGATGGCAGCCACACCAGACGTGGCCATGACTTTGGCACTGTTGGGGACCAGGTTGAGCAGTGTCGGCATGATGGTTTCCGCTCCATGGTCAAATCGGATCCCCAGTACAGAGGAAAGGTGTCTAGGAGGAGTGAGGCGGGGAAAATAAGGCTTGGCAATGAATCACCGGGGAACTGCTGACGCTGCAATGAAAGCTGCCTTTTGAAAATGAAGATCTGGCTGTCAGCCCTCAGAAATGCCACAACAAACGGTGGCAGGAAAGCGTCCACCGTGACTGGACCAATCCATCAGCCGGATGCTCTTTACGTCCACATTCAACATGATCCACGTCGACGGGTGTCATCTGTTACGCCCCATTAGTGCAAACGCGGGAAAATTAACAAGGTTGGAACTAATCTAGGCCTTCTGAATCTATACGATCAGCTGTGCATTGAAAATAGCACTCCATCACACCTGACAGCACTCTGTATGGGCTCAGTGTGAAGGTTTTCTGCTAAGTTTGACTTTATGTGGAACACGCTCGTCTACTCAAGCACAACAACATGGCTCACTCTCCATCTTTAAGTCCAGGCTGAAAGCACACCTCTTCAGTCTAGCTTACAGAGACCTCAGGTAGTTACTCACTCCCTAACTATAGGCTATAAGCCGAGGTGTAGAGCTGGGTGGGGATCAATGCCATTGACTTTGGATGAACTGCTCTGTCAGTGCTGTCACTCCTGCTTCGCATGTACTGTGTGTTGTTGCAGTGCTGGCATTCAAGGATTCCGCATGCTTGTGTCCCCATTGGTCACTCACTCATAGTTATGCTGCCATACATAGTCATGCCGGGGCCCTTGTTATTTTGTTTAATTTTTTTTACCCATTACCTTAAATCGCTGCTCTACTCATACATATTCTCTTTCCCCTGTGCCCCCCTCTTATGGGGTGCTTCCCCTGGAGGCTCGGATTCAAGAGATCTTCATATCATCTGATGGCCTAAGTGCCCTCCCTCCACTTCAGCTGTCCTGTCTGACCAGCTTGCTGCCTTCTGAGCCACCGAACCTGCTCT
>JAACJT020000030.1:3272758-3315342 GCA_009936485.2 Gymnarchus niloticus
GTTTACCCTGTGCCTAGCCTCCAGTTATTACCTTTGTTTTATTACCTCACTCTTACAGGCGTGTCCTGTACCTAGATGAACAGTTTACCCTGTGCCTAGCCTCCAGTTATTACCTTTGTTTTATTACCTCACTCTTACAGGCGTGTCCTGTACCTAGATGAACAGTTTACCCTGTGCCTAGCCTCCAGTTATTACCTTTGTTTTATTACCTCACTCTTACAGGCGTGTCCTGTACCTAGATTACCAGTTTACCCTGTGCCTAGCCTCCAGTTATTACCTTTGTTTTATTACCTCACTCTTACAGGCGTGTCCTGTACCTAGATTACCAGTTTACCCTGTGCCTAGCCTCCAGTTATTACCTTTGTTTTATTACCTCACTCTTACAGGCGTGTCCTGTACCTAGATTACCAGTTTACCCTGTTGAAAAAGTCATCTGAGCAACTGCCCCCTCGTGATCCACAATGCATTGCTCTGAACGGCAGCAACACTGAAGCCAGTGAGGGTTTTGGTACACACGAATGTACCCTTGTGTGGCTGTCCCCACGGACAGGAATGCTCCTGACACATTTTCAAATGAATGAGGTTAACAGAGGGACTCAGGGGGAATGAGGCAATAGTAACAGGAATTAAACAAACTTAACGCTGCTGGAATAAAGCGTGAAACAGGTATTTGGAAAATGCTGGTGTCTCTAAGAACGCAACTGAATTTCACATGGAAAGGGAGGGAACAATATCTCTGGAGACCTCCAAGATGTCTTAAAGGGCACAACAGCACTAGTAAACTCCTAATGAATTGTCCTAATTACGTGGGATAAATGGGAAATTAGCAGCAGCCAGGGAAATACCTGCACTTTGTAATGTCAAACATTTCTATATTTTTTTTTTCCATTTTTCCACAAATTTAATTAGCAAACGATCAAATTAAACTCCACAATGGACAAAACCACCTTTAACTTATCATTATCATCACCCATTATACCATGTAACCAGTCAGTGCGGGGGGACTTCATCTAAAAAATTCCTACAAGAAGCTGTTATTTCCTGCATGCTGTCTGCACAAATCAAACAGAAGGGAAATGACACCCCTGGCTTCAAGCAGAGTCACTTCCTGCAGGAAATGGGTTCCACAGAGCTCCGCCCCAAGGTCCTTTAAACCCTCTTCAGGTGGAAAAAACAATCAGGACTGGGCACTCATCGTGCAAAGGGGAGATGGGCAGAACTATCACCATGGCAACAACCAGACCTCCACCCACAAGTGAAAGAAAACAGCTGTGGGTATATGGAAGGGTCCCTGCTTATCACAGAAAATGGTGGCAAGCATTTACCAGTGTCCTGGATATGTCCACACTCTGCAGTCAGTACAGGGAGGTGCTGCCAGACTAACTGGACTCTACTCTTTAAATCCCACCCTTACAGGGGGCTGAGTCTCACACAGTTCATTGTATCCTCCTCAAACTCCTAGGCTGTGCAGTAAGGAGTGCCTGATATCTGCCTAAATGTTCACAGGCTCTTCATCGTCATCCAAAACAGTGCCATCCCATGATATAAAGGCTCATCTCCTGGTTCCACACGCTACCCATAGTGAGCCGGAGGTCAAGGACTCACCTGAGGCTGAAGAAAGGATCATGTTCCCAGATCTTTGGACTTCATCAAATTTACTGAAGATTACATTCAACCTGGAGGGACAGAAAGCAAGCAGCTCACAACTATACTGCCAGAGACCACCTCACATGGGTTGTCTTACTGAACGACAAGGTGCCTAACTAAAGTAATTCGAATCACATGATTACTGAACAAAGGACTTCATTTAACAGACCAGTAAGACACAAGTCCAATGAAAAATATTTAAGAGGATATATCAACTATGACCACTGTGTGCTCCCACAAACACAATATGATACCTCTCACTAATAGGAGCTTGAAAAAAATACTCTACTGTCAGACTATCAACAAACTACTCGAAACTTAATTCCTACACCTTTGTTAAAGAATTTGACAGCTCATTTGAAATATATTCGAAGTTCATTTGATGGCGAGACGTACCAAACTCTTTCATGTACAATCCAGTGAGATGATTTACTTATCCCCTGCAGTTAGGGTATCATATCACTGCACAAATTTTCAGTTCTTTACTAACTCATTGAAATATAAAGACTAAACTCTAGCAGGTAAATAGATGACTTTTGCTGGCTTCTTTATCCTGCAGTATGGCCACTTTAAACCACAATAAGAGACACCATCAGCATCAGAGCCTCATGACATTAAACTGGATGCTGACACGTCTCTTGTTAGTGAAGATGGCTTACTATACACAGTCAGAGAGCCAAGTGCTAAGAGTGGGGAGGTTCTCACAGAGAACCTCACTTTCGCTGCTCCTCAGTGTGTTCATTCCCAAGAAGAAAAGAGCAGATGGCATTGTCTACGTGGCTTCGTGACGAGGGGAAACCGGAAATCAGACATCCTCATCCCTGTCTGACTGCCTGGCTGTGACGTGTTCTGTGTGGCAGGATATGGAACCACAGGAGGAACACAAGTTCCCACAGAATCCGGCAATACTGGAGCGATTGGGACAAGATCCAGCTCAGGAAAAACACCGAAACAGTACGAGGTAAATTTGTATTTAAAAAAAAAAAATTAAAAATTAAAAATTGCACACTTATATTTTCTACGATTTAACTACATTCTCAGGAGAAGGGGATCTCAGGAACTCACAAAAATATTACGTTTTTGAACTCACAGACATCAAGAGAAATGTGACCCAAATGATCCAGTCGTCCCAAGATCGTCCCAAGCTGTCCTCACACGTTCCCCCACTACGTCGCCTGCTCTCACCCCAGACTCACAAAGTCACCTTTTAGGTCACAGTCATGTTCCCAACGTGCCCGGTTACACGGCCCGTCTGTGGGACAATGAGCCCCTCAGTCTGAGGAGGCCTGGAGGCCACAATGTGATCCACGCGAGTCCCTTTCAAGTGAGGCAGCAGCACCAAGGTAATGCCAAGCAGCCACACATCAATCGCGTACCGAAACCTCCTGGATATTTTCAAAGCATGAGCTTAAAATGTGGCAGGAGAAGCTCCAGTAGTCTGTGGGTAAAGGAGGTCATCTAAAATTACAGCTTTTATCCTCTGAGAATATTTTCACCCACTTTCACAACATAAAGACAACAGTTACACCTTTCAAGGAAGGCCACCTGCGGACTTCACTACACATAAAGATGGTAGCATTTGGTCACTGAGTACATTGCATGATCTTCCATGACCCCTGATCTCCCTTACCTGTGAAGGGGGTGGGGTTATGCTTACCGTGACTGCGGCAGTCCCTTCTTACTGAGGTCTATTCGCACCCGCTCACCAACATGCCGGTAGATTTCCACAAGACAGTTCATGGCCCCATCTCGTACCTGTGGAAGAAATGTCAGCTCTGATAGGTGGACCAAACCGACTGGCATGCACGGCACTTCCATAGAAATGCGTATGAATCTGCCTGCAAGGGGTCATGTGAACCTGGACAAAGCCATATTTTAAAGTGAGAATCTAGAGCTCTGAGCTGACGGAGACTTCCTGTTGCGGACAGGAAGTGCTATTCCTGTGTTGACAAAGCCCTGGGAACAGCAGGGGAATTCTACATGGGTATCTCTATGAACACGGCGTGCTTCAAAATAAGCAAAGCTCCATTGAGTCTTGTGGCTTGGGGGGCGGGGTATGTGCCCTATGTGACCAATCAAACATCACTAAGGCAGAAGGATGCACAACCCCATGCCTGCAAAGCTCCTTGTGACATAAAAACAGAAGGAGTAGTCTGGAGAATGAGTGGAGAGGCTCTGCATTTGGTAAGGAGACTTAAGCCAATAACAAATACAGTACACTGGCATTGATGCACAGAAAAACATTTTACTGCAGAATCACACCTACATGCAAGCAGAGGTCATGCAGGACCCAAAATACATACTGCCCGCCAATGTCACTTCTCTGAGTTTACTCAGATTCCAACATTGCCAACATATTACTTAGAAACAGTCTATAATTTTGAATACAATATGTTTGAGGAAAAACAAACCTATAATTTTAGCATTTTAAAATATATAAATTGTTTAATTAACTCTTTCAGTAGAACAGAAATAAATGTTAGTGATAAACCCAAATAATCTTTGCCCATCCAAAGATGCAATTAGCATTTATATGGACAAAGCTGTACAAGTGATACAGTGCAGAAAGCCCCATACATAAAGGGTGTACTATTAGTAACCACTAGGAGGCTCAAGAAACCTGTACAAGACACCACAAAGTCCTGCTCATCCTGTTTTTCAGCTTCAATGCCTTCTATATGGGTTACAGATGAATCACAGTGATGAAGCACCTGGCTTGTAGGATCTCCTAACAGGTTACATATGTGTGGTACAATCTTGCTGAGGGTTAAACCTTGAGCTCCATATCTGAAAGGGAAGAGACCAGATTAGTACATAGGGCCTCTTCAAGCAGTAACAAAAGAGTAAGAAAGCAGGACATCCAAATCAATGAATCTTCAACTTGATCATCTGACTGCCACCTCCAATACACTGCTGTCTATCTGATTGTTCTACCTCACTATTGTTCAACATATTGTATTAATGAACCTACCAGGACCTGCCCCATGCAGGCCAGAGGAGAATGGGCCTCCCCCTTGAGTCTGTTTTCCTTGCCACTATCACCTTTCGCTTACTCTCTGGGGACCTAGGGCCCAGGACTATGCTCCTTCTTAAAGGTACTATATAAATAAAACTGAATTGAAAACTGAACTATTGAAATAAGTGATACTGAGGTACCTTTTGATTTTGAAATGGGCTATCATTCTGGAATGACAGAACACAGAAATAAAGAGAACCATTTGATACAGTTTATATGAGAATAAGGGCAGGGCTTTATTTCGAACGACTACACTTACACATTTAGTGTTGCGATGAGGCAGAGGCAGACCCCCTCTCTGCTCCGGTTGTTCTTGTGCTTGAAACCACCCAGCATCCTGTCCCACACGTACTACAGGAACACCCATTATGCACAGCTGCTTACACGGTCGTCCAGCCTTCTCCAGTTAAATTTATATGCAACAGCCCAAAATTCGTTCAGTCATTCTGCCATGATTAGTGTTACTCCTTATTAACTTTATTACAAATACAAGAGCTTTCCTAAACTACTTCCCATTAAACAGACCACTTGGTTTGTTCAGTGATGCATGTGAAGTCTCTGGCGTGTATAGCTGGGTGTATGTGTGTGTACAATGTTACCTGTGGGTTGGCTGCCTGCTCCATGATCTTCAGTAGCAGAGCTTGATCTTGATCTCGCACCTGATCTTTTGCGTCTCCCAGCCGGTCTATCAAACTCGGCAGCACTGGAAGAACAAGTAAACATAGGGGGAGACCATCACCGATGGCTGAAGAATCATCTTTATCTTAATCAGTATAGCAGGGATTGACAGAACCACGCCCTGCAGCCATGAGAAAGATGAGGAAGACCCTTTACCTGTGCCAATCTGTGTTCTGAAGCGGTCTTGTAACCTTGTCACTAAGGCAGACAAAATGTCCATTCCTAGCAAAGCCACCTTAACAAAAAAAAGCAAAAGAGACTTAACCATCGCAACACTCAAAACAATCATATCTGAACACTTATTTAAAGAAAAACCTTTTCAAAAACCTTTCCAAATGTTGCAATCTAAAGCTGACCGCAAAGGATTATGGGTAATGTTCCATCTCACAATTGAAATGATTATTTAAAACACAGCAATTCCCTTATCCATCTTTTGATTTTGTAAAATTGATTCAAAGAAGTGAGAATACTATAAAACAAAACTGAACTCATTTTATCGTTACAAACCCCAAAGCAGAAAACACATGCATTATAAGTACACCAATAACGCCTAAGTTAGTGCAACCTTCCTTGTCTTGGGGTGGTACAGGCTACTCTATGAACGTTTAGTGAGAGTAGCCCTGCTAACACCTTATCAACACATCCCGCACCACCTGAGCATCTTGTTCAGGCTATGGTGCAATTTTTGGAACCCTTTACCAGTGGTTATAAAAGCAGCTATTGTCATATCGAACGGTAAGTAATACCTCCACCTAGAGGTCAAAAAAGGTACTGCAGAATAGTGGTACATAGGCTTTCGTTGTCATCCAAAAAAAACAAATATTCTCAAGAATATGAAGCTTATGCCTACTGTTGATGCATAAGAATGTTTATTATATTTTTAAATCTGACAGTCCCATGGTTTAACCATGACAGCTCTGTGTATATCTTAGAGAAACCACTGCTGTAAATCCTATTAAGACATATTTGAAGAATTGCAGTTGGAAATCTGCAATGCTGGATCTGGTTTATTCACATTGCTAAGCCCACGCACAGAGATTCACACACTATCTTACACACCTTCATAATGACACGTGCACACCTGCTGTCATGGCACTTTTCACTGTAGAGACACCCTGTCATACATGCTGGGTAGCTTAGACACGCTCTAACTGTCTTACTGTGACAAACACTCCTCCCTTCACTTTCATTCATCCACAGACATATAAACCTTTCTTACACACACAGAGGCACAGACGTGATACGGCTGTCAGCCAGCAGCGAAACCACCACCACACCCCCTGAAGCTTTTGTCTGGCAGATCGCCGTGCCTGTCTCCCCCAACCTGGCCAGGCTGCTTGTGGCCCACCCCCTCTGCCAACAGATGGGCAGCATACTGCCCTACCCCCCTAGGCAAAAACCTTTCCAATAGTTATTAATGAATGTAAAAAAGACAGCCTACCTGTGTGAAGCAGCCCGCCTCCCCACCTCACAAAGCACAGCTGGCTGAAAGGCCTCCTACTCCCTTACTGGAGGTTTTGTTTAGCACTTTTCTTAACTATAACATCAGTAAGTTGAATGAAATCAGTGAAAACACTGGAGTCTCTCGGCATCCAATGTGTCGACAGACTGATTCTGACCCTCAAAATGAGCATTTAAAAGCCTGTCACACCATGGTATAAAGGAAAATATGGAAAATACAGGCTGAAAAAAACTGGTGAAGCGACACTGATAGGGCAGACCTGGTTCAGCCATTAATTCTCCAGCAGACACAAAAGAGCAGGACCAACTCTGTGCAATCTAGTGCTAGGCAGACTGTTCTGCATTGAGATTTTAGCGAAGGATCTGAAATTTACCACCATCTTAGCATCTTTTTGGCGGCATGGAAGGGGTGCGGTGGGGTAGGGTGGGGGGGCTGACAAATGCTGAAACCGGGATCTGACCCAACTGATGTCACCGGTAAAATAAGCTGCAGCCAGTCCCATGGTGACTGCCTCGCCCCCGTTACTGTCAGCATGGTGTGGCAGGCGGCCGGGGACCTGCTGGACCTGAGGGGCCAGGCCCACCTGTTCATCGCACCATCCCGTCAGGGCTCTGAGTTTAGCTCTATGTACTCACATGCACTCCTCCCACTGGAAGTAGCTTTAATTTAACAATCAGCTGAATTTACAAGTCAGTAAAAAAAAAAAAAAAAAAATGCAATTATAAAAAATGCCAGTGCCCAGGCATACTACTAGCTCATCCACCTCCCCCCAGGCCTCTTGCCCAATTTAACATCCTCTTCTCCCATCCAGACTCATCCAGCTGGGTGCCCCCATCCCCGCAGCTCCGTAAAGTCACAAACCCAGACTGCAGACCCTTGGCCCAGCTGATCGTGTGCTCACCCATAACTATTTAGTGAGGCAGCTGCAGACGTGCACCACAGCCAGGGCTGGGCAGCAGTACACCAAGGCTCACGCTCATTACCCAGGTTCCCCTGTGTAGCGGTCAGCTCTGTGAAGGACCCATCAATGGCCAACAGATCGAGGTGGTAGTGTATCTACACAGGCAGCAGGGGCCCCTTCCTCTCTCTCTGGCAGCATGGTGACTCAGCAGACATCCAGCAGCCCAGGCCCTGAGGCAGACCACAGCAGTGGGACCAGCAATACATACCAGGGCTGGAGGAGCTCTGCTTTGGGTGATAAATGTGAGCAAATTCTTTGTCCAAGCAGCAAAAGGGGAGGGCTTGTAAAGCAAAGAAGCTCCACCTCTAATCCTCACGCTAGGCAGTATTCTTAAGGGATATGCAGGGGCTGATAAAGGGGTCTCGAGGGTGTGCAATGAACCTCAGACCACTTTCTGCCAGGAGATGGCAATTATAAGCCAAGCTGGTTATTTCCTGACACTGGCCACAGGGTGCCTCATTGCTGTGGGCTTGAATCCCACCTGTGCTGTGTGTGGAGTTTGCACAGGTCTCCTCCTGCAGTCCAGACTTGCAGTTAGTGTAACCCCTGTTTCCGAATTGCCAGGAGAGTGTATGTGCACTCTGCTGGACTGGCATCGTGCCCAGGGTGATCCCCTGCCTACGCTCTAACAAAACCATATTGAGCAAGTCCTAATGGATGGATGGAATGGAATGTTGGTGCCACACACCCATACAGATTTTGCTCACAGAGCTTTGACTCACATCTGACATAGCCACCATGGGATGGAGGAGATTTTAAGGCAAAGACCACAGGTGGGCATCTTTCATAAGAAAAACATCATCTAACAGTGCCTGGTTCCAGCCCTGAGGGGCTTGGTGTGGTTGGGACAATGGGTGTCAGGAATCACTGTCAGGATTGTCTGCTTAATAAGTATGTGGCATTCCTTTTCGTTAAGAGCCCCTGGAAAGCGATGAGGTAGACAGTATTGGGTGATTATCTGCATAACCCCACCTCAGAGGGCGGGGCATCACCTACTTACTGTGAAATCACACAGGTACACAGACACAGCACTGGTGGCAGGAGGCAGCCGATATAAGCTGGGGCTTTGATGTGCATTTGGACATGCGGCACAACTGGCAGATGATGGGCTCAGTGGCCAGTCTACCTCATGCTGGAATGTGTGCCGCCATGACAGAAAGTGAGACACACACAGCCATGCTGTCCTGCACTGTCACAGCACCAAGGGCCTGTTTCACTATATAGTCTTAGGATTGAAATTTAGCTGTTGAACCTGAGGATAGGAGGTGGGGCCCCGCGCACCTGGAATGTGAGGCCCCCACACTATGACCTATGGCTGTTCGTCTCAGCTGCCACAGTGCATTTTATGTACAGACCCCATTATATGTACATAGTGTTAGTTTTTTACTTTTACTTGAGAGGAAATGGGGAAGGGTGTTTATGTTCCCCTTGATTTTCCTAAGAGGGACAGTCACATGTGCCTACAGGTGACAGCTAAGCTTAGAGTTAAAGTCCAGGGTCAGCCAGTGTCTAAAGCCCCCTCAGCAGTTTGGATTAAGGGCCTTGTTCAAGAGATTACTCTGCTGGCCAGGGGATCCAAACTCATGACCTTTTGGACATGGACCCACTGTGATGACAGTGGGCTGTGGGTGCACACCTTCAGGAAGGGATCACACCACCAGCCCTTTCTAATCATTCAGTGATGAGCTGTATGCCCCACTGTATAAAGGAAGCAGCTGTTAACCCCAGCCAACGCCACCTTTAAGCAGAGGGAAACAAGGGAGCCATCAGGCCTACCAGAGGAGAAAGCGGGGGATTAAACACAGCCATCAAGAGTAGAAACAGACAAAGGCCCTCACGCACGGGGACCCTTTCTGAGACCGCTGCGCAGGGCTGGCACGCTGCATGTGGTTCTTAGACCATCTTCCACACCCCCCAGGATGGTGTGCCAAGGGGGGGGGGGGCTTCACACCTGTCCATAATCCTAGAAATAGCTCCTCAGCCCCCAAAATACCACACCCCTTATAAGCATTCCCAGGCTGGCCCATTTTCCCACTACACCAGCTGGGGGGGAATGTGAATTCTGGCAGCTTCCGTCCAGCTGCCTGGGAGCTCAGAGTCCCCCACCTCCGCCCTGGGAGACCATCTCACAGTATCACAGTACTTATCATACTCGGCCTGTGGGACAATCCAGTCAGCCTCCGTAACTCTCAGGCCTGCTCTAGAGGGAACAGGGCGTATGACCCGCATCACCCTCTCAGTGCTGCCAGGGAGACCCAGAGGGACAGACGTCCCCTCGTGTCCAAGCAGGCATACACATGCCCTCACAAGCCGCAGGCAGGTAGCGGCTGTACCGCTGCTACCAAGGACCAAGATGGCAGACAGCCCATTACGCTTAGCGACGGGCCTGGCTTAGAAAGCTGAGGAAACACAGACCCTGGGATGTCAACCGCAGGAGCCACCGAAAAGAGACGGTGCCCTGCTGAATATGGCACATCTGGCACATCAGTGCTGATACATTCCACAGGAAACAGAAGTGCCAGATAACGGTGCTTCCTCCTTCTTAAGTGCTACACTCATATCATTTACATGGAAAGTATGGAGACCTTTTTGAAGATTCAGAAACAGATTAGGCGCCAAAAATAAAAAACACAACATTACATGTCCTACACACAGACCATAGCCACCTGCTGATTGACAGCTGTTGCTCTCTCCTCACCTTAGTGTTTTCTGCATAGTAACAGGCCACACCCACTAGCCAGTCCTCCATTCACCAACAACCTACAGTAATTATGAACGAAGCCAATGTGGGCTTCTTGCTTCCTTCCAGTCATGAAAACCACTTGCTACATGCTGATGTGGGGGTCGAGGGACAAGGGCACAATGTGTGATGCATGACCTTCTTTTGAAAGACGCATACTAGTGTGTGCAGACTTTCGGGACCGGGCACAACGGGCCCTTTCACAAGACACGATGGGGATCGCATGCCGACAGACGATTTAACATGGCCAGCAAGATGCTGGGAAGCAGGAGGAGGAGCCCACACACCGGGCAAGAGACCCTCTGATTGGCTGAGCTATGCAATTTATCAGCATATCAGTATTTAGCCAACTAAACTGCCAGGGAACCAAAAATCACTAATTTTCACCTAGACACCTTCCTAAGCTATCAGCCAGTCAAGCTAAGCAGAAATAAAACCAAAAAGTAGGCTTTTAAGTGTGTTCTTAAATCAAAAGATGCTTTTCATAGCCTCCTAAAATCCAGATTCATACCATGACAGTTCAAAACCAGATCTGGACGGGATGTGAGAGTCACAGGTCTGTGTAGCAACAGTCAAAAGGCTCGCTGTTTCGATCATGTGGGAATCACAGCACATTTGAGCGGCAGATGAGGATACCGTGCAGCGCTTTGCTCTTATTAAACAGAGGGCCCCATTCTTCTTTACCTGAGCAGTAAAGCCATGGGCTTCTGTAGCAGTTCTAGCAGTTATGGCTAGTCCGCATATGGGTGCATCAGTCAGGGAGCTCCCTGAGTCGTTAATTAGCGGCCAAGTGCTGAAAGGTGTCATCATAGTAATACCGATAGTGAGCATCATAATTAAGCTGGTTAAAAGCGAGTAGCACAACTGACTGCATCCACGAGTCTGACAGGCTTGTCATTTGGTGAACGAGGTCACCGCTGAAGCTGCACCATCGATCTGACCACGGGGACGGCAGGGACACCAAACGCAGGAGTCGCCACAGAGATTCATTTTTTAAACTGAAATTATTGTGAACGGACTGGGCCCAGGGGCCATGAATCTTGAGCTGAGGCGAGGGCACAGGTACAAGCCCTGCAGGGCTCCACACGATAACACACACACGGCCCAAACGATGAGAGAGATTTCTTTATGATTACTGGTGTGCGGTGACGCCGTCAGCACACAGCCAAAGTAATGAAAGCCGATAGCGGGTGCTGCTTGAGAACAACACGCAAAACAGACTCCTTATAAGGAGATGTCAGGGAAGAGGGAGCCACCACAGCTTCGGGACTAACAAGGAGGCCTCTGCGTTACAGTCCAGGGGCTCCGGGCATCAGGCGGACCCCTGAAGATACGAACGAGAACAGCAGGAGGACTCAATGCAGCTCTTTGCCTTCTGAGAAGGAGGAGCAAGAGCGGCCATCTTAAAAGAAGCTGCGGACCCTGCATCATAAAGGAAGCCTGCAGGAGACAAAGTTACAAGGAAAGGCGAGTGACACCCGGCCCCTGGAATCACATGGCGATAAGGCACTAGGGACGAGGACCTCTGGACAGCTAAAACTCAGGCCCTGCTACATCAAGCCAATGAGTCTTCGAAGCCTGTTCACGCCCCCAATGTTGCTCTCTGTAGTAACACAAGGGCTCCACTGATCCAGACCCACAATGTTCCACTCTCCTTCCATCCCAGCCCCTCTGGCTGGCTCCAGCCCCACATCAATCAGCTGCCAATAAACCAGACAGAATAAAACCCAACATGGATTCAATGTAAACAGCTGAACTTTTAATCTACTGCACGAGGCCTTGGCCTGAAATCCATATCGGCAGCACAACAAAGTGACATTTCACAGTACGTCATTTTTGAACACCATATACCATACATGCAGAAACAAAAATTTCATTTTATGGTGGCCCATTCCTTAGATCAGCCTTCCCTGTCGCTTCTCCAATACAGGATTGAAGGGTCTTTGATGGGATAGGGAGCCTGTCACAGTGTACACCACACACACACACACACACACACACACACACACACCATTTAGAAATGCCAAACTGCCAAGCCACTAATCCTGAAAATGGAATATATAAAAATGGTCTGAACTAACCAAAGTTTCATTCGGCTCCATGTTTCACGTACGTTGTTTTGTTTTAGTTTTGAAAGGCACTCGTACCAAAGGGCTACATTAAGAGTTTCATAAACCCTAAACCTCCCGTTCAGCAGAACAGCATCCAAACCCCAAACTCCAACCCTCTCATCCATGTTCTGGAGGCCCGTAGCTCCATCCTATCAACTCGCCTAGCTTTCTATGTTGAGGTCTTAGAGAGCATCACACAGCACATGTGGCTTCTTGTTTAAATCACAAAACATTCACACAAGTTCTGTCATTTCAAAACAACAGCAAACATGAGAAAACCACCCACGAAAATGAAATGATAGCAGAAATACGCCGTGTCCACATTTGCCTTGCTTAGACCGGTATAGCAATGCTGCAGAAAAACAACACCATGTTGACATTGTCACAGGCTGCACCCTGCCAGCTTACTTTCAAATAGACCAGTCCACGTTTTGCTCAAACACATCTGTATTGGCCAGACCTCCCCAGCCTTTATTTAGGTGGTTTTCACTCCTGGTTTCCTTCGCACACAAACACACCCCAGAAGTGATGCAGAGTTACAGGAAGTGATGTGAGGTTACAGGAAGAAGCACTAGCAAAGGTGAAGGATGGGGCCGGGAAAAGGGGGCTGCCAAATAAGAGACCCTGAACCGGACACCAAGCTGAACGGGGTACGTTAAAATGGCAAAACAAAGGAAGACAATGGGGAAAATAAAAAGATAAAGGTAAGAGTTTCAAGCATGGGGCCTCCACACCAGATGGCCGGCCTCCTAGCAGCAGCTAAGTTCTGGTGTCCATCATGACCACCTGCAGCTACCAAGACTTCCAGGGCCTCTTGAACACCTGCGACTGGCACTTGCTTTTTAATCAGAGAAGCATGTGGCATTGGGTACGGCTGCAGATTCTGATGAGTCAACATAGAGGTAAAACAGACGGCAGACTGGCTTCTCACACTCGCAGGCTGGTAGCAAAGCGGCTGAGACAGCGGCCTTCCTGCAGCAGCCAATGACAAGCCTCCAAATGGAATGACACCAGAGCATCGGCATAAGGAGGCAGCCCTATAACACTAGACTCCGCGCTCCTGACATGCCTGAGACAAGGTGTGTGTAACTGAGGGGTGGTGCCTCACACCCCCATTCCAAATCGAACACAGACTACCCCAACGCGACCTCGTGTGAACCAGCATCCTGCCTGCATAAACAACGCGACCACGAGCCCCGTGCATCAAAGGAGTAGGAGAGTGGGTGGAACACAACACCATTTTAGACGCTGGCGGGTTCAAATGCACAAAACAATAAATGTAAAAGTACAGCGATAG
Organism: Gymnarchus niloticus; assembly: GCA_009936485.2. NCBI lineage: Eukaryota > Metazoa > Chordata > Actinopteri > Osteoglossiformes > Gymnarchidae > Gymnarchus > Gymnarchus niloticus. The sequence continues at coordinate 3,286,671 of JAACJT020000030.1, forward strand.
TGCCTTTTGTACGATGGACAGTTATGGAATGCTCCCAGATCTGTATCAGGAAAACTAAATGTCCATTCCTTACTCCACGTACTTTGTAGGACAGCTGACCAGACTCCTTCATCCTACGTTCCACCAGAAAATGAAGTGCCACAGCTGTTAAAAAGTGGCACGGCATGCATGTTTTACCTAGGATTCATTAAATTAATCATCAGACAAAAATGAGTTCTCTTCAGGAACATGCTGCCACAAATAGAAAAGGTGAGGCCAAACCAGGGCGCCACCCCCATGACTTCTCCACCAATGACAGCTGGGCCTCCTCATCCAATAAGAGCGAAAGGACTGGGACCTAGCCTCACCTGTTCCCATTAGAACAACAGTGGAGCTCCTGAGCATTGCTGGGCCACCACCGAGGTGAACCCTGGAGCATGACAGGGTCACGCCTCACTCAGGACAGACCTATCAGGAAGGATTAGCAGGGACACAGGCGTGCAGCCTCTGCCACTGTCGACACGTGGCCCTCTCGTCATCGCCAGCGGCTCTTCCCGGGAAATGTGGCACGTGGGCTGTCAGCACCCCCTAAATGAACAGCGTCCTCCATAGAAAGAGTTTCCTCCTGTCTCGGCATGCAGGTCTGCTCTGGTTCAAAGCCAAGTTAGCTTCACAAATGAGAATGGAGATGTACATCATACTGCACATACAGGCACACCCCAGCTAATTAAACCTGGCTAAGGAGTTCAGAAGGGAGGAACATCGCTTGGTAATTTCCGGATTTGGATTATTGGAGATAATCCAGCAGCAGCACCGACACAGACTCACATCCGGCCTTCACCTGTACCCAGAGACGGGTGAGCACTTCTGCCGAGCATCAGTGTCTAGCAGCCATTGGCGATCACAGGTCCCTGGTGAAGTCATAGCACCGGTTTGGAATTAAGCTGCCAAATGATATTTTTTCAATGCAATTTAAACACCTTCTGCTCTACCTCCCCAACCAGCAGCTCCCTGCAGCACAACACACTTTCAAGGTCCAAGCCAGCAGACAAAAATTTGAAACCGGAGTGAGAGAGCCCCAGACTCCCACCACAGGTAGCCTATTGTGACCCCGAGAACTCCCCCACGTGAGCCTCCACACCCTGAAGGAAAAAAGCATCCCCACTCCCACCTGACATGTCCCTTCAAGAGACGGCTAGCCCCTGAGTTTACCAGGTTCAGTCCCTTTTCATAAAGCCACACGTCAGTAATAACACTCGAGCCTACAGATAAGAGTCTGTCTCTCCTAAGCCACCCACTGCAAAGAGGGCCTCACTGTTAATTAGACCACCTCATATCAATAGCTTTCCACCATACGCTGCACTGTGCTACAAATTAAAGCGAACAGCCAATTAGGGAACAGAGGATACCAAGGAGAAAAGCCCAAACAAAAATTCAGAGTAAGTGCAGCCTTGTTTCCATAAAGATCAGACCCATCAACAAAGGACGTCAAGAGATGGCTGAACCATAGAGAGCCAGGAATAAGCCTGGCAGTGGTCGTGCGAGCACCAATTGTCTGTGCACTACTCAAGAACAGCCTCCTGCCATCACTGTCTGGACACACACAAGGCTTTCTGGGGCAGCCACCTCCCCACCACTCGCACCGCAGAAGCCAAGTTCGACTGCCGTTAACCCAGTTCAGTGCTCCTCCGACAAACGGAAAATTCTGTGTGCTGGCCCAACCCCCAAAGTCGGCTGGTCAACATAGGCATAAATAAACATACTACAAATAGCAGCAATTAAAAGTACCTGTTTTTCCCATTTCGGTATAAATAAACATGAACCCACACACACACACACACACACACACACACACACACACACACCCCTTTAATGCTCCAAGTCTCAAGAAAAACAGAGCTCATTGCAGGGGTTCTATGTATGCTCTTATGTTCACCTGAAGCTATTAGATGTTGAGGACAGATCTGTGCATGGCTTTATTTGAAAGTTTGAGGCTTTTTTTTCCTCCCACCGTTTTTTGGTCATAGTGTTCAGTGTCACCTTTTTTGTGTGGGGTGGAACCAACGTACCTCAAAGAGCTGAACAGTCCAAATCGAAACAGATACCCAGAAGAACCACACCGATTAGTTTGGCGCTACGGGGCAGAGTAGCCGCCATTTATTTGTGAAGGTTCATTAGAAGATGATGTCTATTCTGAAAGGTACTCCACCTTCTCCTGAGCTTGCCCTACCTTAAAGTTGCTGGAGTTGACCCAGGAGCTGGCGATACCATCCACCATCCTGTCGAGCACAGCCTGGTCCTGCTCCAAATCGTGGGACTTCTCTTTGTCGGCGATGAAGTCTATGATGTCCTGGCCTACCTGCAGGCGCCTCCCCACGTCCTTCTGCATAACCTGGGCCACGCAGTACTCCATGCCGGCCTCCATGATCGAGGGCGTTCCCCTAGCTAGGCGGCAGAACACACGAGGCGCAGACCACGGCTACCCGCAGCCGGAAGGAAGGGGGCAAAAAAATCCAACTTATTTTTATCCCCAAACGACGACCCTAACGCTTGCTGGGGTGTCAGAGGGAGGGCAGCTCTGAAGCGATGCGAGCTTGGGTATGGCAACTATGTACCATGTGTGTCCAAACAGCAGCTGCTGGGCTTGGTCACCTCCTTTTCTCTCTCTTTTTTTCACAGACACTAACAGCAGTGGTAACTGGAGACAGGCGGACTGGGGCCACACTTCATAATTCAGGAGTCCATGGTCGCTGGGCAGTCCTGTGGTCGGGCAAGAAAAGCAGAGTTTAACAAAAGGGGAATGTCAGCTACTTTCATTTACTCTCAGAGCAAAAATAATATTGAATTAACTAGAGGGTACTGTACAGTCAGCCAACATGCAGTGCGAGGAACATACATGACAGAAGTCAAAACTGCAAAAACTGTCCCAGATTACCTGAATTCACATTATACACATCAACAAATGTCACTTTGAAAATCCCTTGGTTTCAGCAGTAGTGAAAACAGAAACAACGCTCTCTGCTCATTTGCGATGTCACTACGGATGATAAAAACTGCGGCTGACAGAAAACCCCCCCATTTTGTCCTCTCCTGCAAAGCCCATTGCGTTTCGCGTCAATACATTAACCATGGCCGGTAGGTGCTTCTCACGCCCTGATGGATGCACAGAAACCAGCAGAGGTACGGGATGCTGGAGAATTTTGACGGATTCCGGGAGGTGATGGGCTATCGTTACAACGAAGCCCACCGTAACCGAAATGGGATTTAAATGGTTCCACGCTTGGATGCGGTGAAATCTGTATTCCAGCTAAAGACATGGAATCAAACGTACACCCTTCTGCTGTCCTTATGGGAACCTTTGGCCTCCCAAAAGGCAAGGAAGCACAAAATGTAACGGAGAGCAGCCGTGGGGACCATACAGGGCAATCGCGTCCCGCAGCCCCCCGGGAGTGAAGCCACCCAGCCGGGCCACGTCTTTATGTGACTGCGGTGTACGGGGTGAGTAGGGTGGGTAGCCAGGGCAGGGCGGTTCGAGCGGCCGGCTGTGACATCGACGACACAGCAGACAGTCCGGATGACAGCTGCTGCATCGTCCAGGCAGAGCGATTCACCCAGCAGAGACAGGCCCCGCTGGCCGAGCTCAAGGGGGATTTGTCTGCTCTGCGGGCCCCAAGGAATTGAAAAACCAGCACGACTGTATTTACACGCACGCGACGCTCCCGTAAGTAGGCAATCTACGGTGACGTCGGCCGGGCAGGGAGTCGGCGGCCACCCCTGCTCTCCGAACGAGCGGAAGGTAACGGACCGGACAGGCGCTACGGAGCTCCGTTTCCACGGATGCGGCGCCGATTGTCGGGGGGTCTGCCGGAGACAGAAGAGGGAGACAGCCGCTGGAAGCTAGCGTCAGAATGATGAAACATACCAACGACGATCCCGACTAGGTATCTGTATGGCGGCAGATTAACTGATCACTGGCTAAGGGCTGCACGTTAGCGGATTTGAGCCTTCAAATAACGTCTGAGGGGCCGGCGCAGCGCCCTACAATGAACCTCGACCGAGCCTTACGGCGGCTATTAATTCGGGATTGGCCACAAATTAACTTACCATGCCCAGCGCTCTGGAATCAATATAGAGAACAGAAAATGAACGGGTTAGAAAGCAGCCAGTTAATTGTGCACTCGGCTATACAACGGCAGCACCGAGGCGTCGCTTCACCCCGACCGCTGCGGCTGGACAATAATGGGGTGCCTGCTGCGCATGCGCCGATGGCGCTGGTGTCTGTCGCGAGCGCCCGCTTCCTGTGCTTCCTCGGTGAGCTCGCGAGGTAATGGTTGGTATGTCTGTGTGTATGACGCTTAGACGGCTCAGTATAACACACAACATAGTTTACCAACGCCTACAAATAAGTTGATGTCTTGGAAAGTGTTAAAAGTGGCGTGACTTAAATTTTATTTCCGAGTAATTCTTACATCTTCCCAAGCCGTTAAAATTAAATATAGTGGAATTAAGCGAAATGATTTAAATAAAATTAGCTATTATGCTTTTACACAAATTTTGTGCCAATACTTACTGTCTGAAGATTTAATTTTAGGATTACAAACAGCTGATTGTAGTACGTGAAGGTAGCTCAGCGCAACGTGCTTGTACAACATTCACAATAGGCTAACGGGACATGTCCTTATTTAAAAGATGAAGGCATTTTCAGGTAGTTGTAGCTAATTATTCTACATTGAAGGAGCGGTTGTTCTTCGGGTAATAAAAAATGATGAATTTCAGCACACGTAATTTCCGAAAGTAAAAAATATTGAAAAAGCTAAAGGAATCAACTAGTATCGGTACGCTCTACTTTAGTGTTAACGATTGTATCTCTACAGCACCACCTTGCGGCTACTGTATGTACAGATAATAGCAATTGACATGACTTGCCCTATGAACTCCTTAGATCGAACATTTATTCAACAATTTTGAAGACAGTTCATAAATTTAGCGAATTAGTTAAACTTTATAGTATTAAATGACACAAAATCAGTTCTCCATGGTTCTTCATTAGCAGTCCACACTGGCAGTTAGGATGGATGATGTTTGAGAAATGTGTCCTACTACACCACTTCAGAGCATGCTTACAAAAAGCTCCAAATTAAATACACTAACCAAAAGGGAATAATAATATAACACATTATTCCATAATGGGGATACAATTACATCTGAATAATAATGAATTTAAAAACCTGAACATACAGAAATCTTTACATTTGAGAGGAAAAAAATGGACAGTGACATTACGAACATGTTACATGTTCAATAAACTTTTCAAAATAATTCATCCACCACAGACGGCCAGCTATGCGCAGATTTGGGACTGTTACACTACAGCATATCCCCTCTCACTAAAACAAGGCCGGCACGGTCCTTTTAAGGGAAGGTGGTGCCCAGTCAGAGGGCCTGCAGACACCCAAAGGATGCATTCATTCTTCTTAGCCCACAGATCCTTCAGTCTTAGTACAGCAAGCAGGGCCATTTAAGAAATTTACATAGGTGAGACAAAGAGCATAGTCCTTTAATATACAAATGCGATGTTTCCCTTAGTCACGCTTCACACTGCTCTTCCTCCTTCTTCTCCCTCTCGACACAGGTGTAGGTGTCTCTTTAGCTCCACCCCCATCACTCGTTTCTCCTATAGATGCCCCTGCTGGCTTTTTGTTGCCTTTCAACTTCGGTGCAGCTTTGATGATGACTTCATCATCATCCTCATCATTTATCTTCATGGACTTCCTTTTCTCCAGTACAGATGGTGTGCACACTGGGGTATCACTCTGCCGACACACAAAGTTACATCATGTGGACAAAATACCTACCAATGCTGTTTACTTTCACACTTCCTGTGGGCACATGGGTTTCATTGCATGCAAGCAGGCAATGAGCTTAATGTACCCCTTTCCTGTTGGCACAGTAACCTTACCCAAAATGACAGACACACCTGGGGTCATTTTCACACTGTGCCACCTCAATGTGGTGAGCATACAAGTTTCAGCTCAAACTCGGCAGACATCCCCTTAAAGATCCTGGATATCTCACATTCCTCCGTATTTATCAACTCAAACCAATGGCATCCACACCAGACATGTATGTATTGTCATGAGACAGTGCAGGCTGGTGAAGTCTTTTAAAATGGGTGAAATACAAAGCAGAAAGTGCTTCAAAGATGCTCAGGCATAATTTAACTTCATTGCAAAAAAAAAAAAATGTTGACACTTACTTCACTGTAGACTGATGTGTTGGCATCTGAAGTCTTCTTCCTTTTTCCCTGCACTTGGGAAGCCTTAAAATATATAAAAAAAAAAAAGTTATTTTTTTCCCCTAACGGTCTCCACTGGTGGCAGGATAACTACAGTGATTTAGAAACTCTGGCTAACATCACATCAATTTTAATGTGTGAAATGCAGTGCATCTCAATTCTTCAGCAAATTCCTTTAGTAAAATGGTGCAGGCTTAAAATGGGCATTAAAATGGCCACTATTTTAAAAGCAAACCCACATAACATCTTCACATAACACTACATTTAGCAACTAAAGCAACAGGCAATTAAATGTGATTTCTTGCATGGAGGATCTAGCAGCTGTGCTACATATCACAACGGACGTACAAATCCTGGGAAGTCATAGTTGATGCCCTTTGCAGCAAGCCTCTTCCGCAGCTGTGCCTCTTTCTGTAGGAGTCTGCTGGTCATGCGTTCCACCTCCGCCGGCGTGCGAGTCTTGTTGTAGCGCCTGACGGCCTGACATCGTGGCTTAAGAAACATACGCCGAGAGCCCAAGAAAAGCTGGGGATGAACCCTCTCAGGTGGGACAACCTGACCTATCCGGAAACAACAGCTGAAATGTGCCTGAAATTGCATAAACCAAAAGGAGCAACATCATGTATAAACTTACATTTGATGAGTCTTTCCCCCATTAGGTAGTTGTTCATGGTTTCGGCCACAATCTTGGCCACTTCATCACATTCAAATTCTATAAAAGCATAACCCTTGCTTCCTCCTGTCTGTAACGCAAAAAGGCAGTCACACATTTAGGAAAGAACTTGTACTTTTTGGTTGCAATGTTTTATTAATGCCCTTCAGGCAAGGTACTCAGCAAAAGAAACATTTAACATGGACTACATTTAAACATTGCAGCTGGGTTAACTGTAGGCACATGGGTTTAATCACTCCACTATTGAAGCGGGCGATGAGCTTAATGTACCAACTTCCTGTGGGCACAGTAATCTTACCCCAGACAACTGATATATCGGGGTAATTTTCAGACTGTGCCACCTTACACTTACCGTATCAACTTGAAAACCACCAGAAAGCATGCAGCAGTCAAGGAAAATATTACACGTGCTTAAAAATATGATCAAATGGTAAAAGTTACACGACTGCTAAAAAAGGCCCATATTACCTTTTTGCTCCTAGACAATCGTAACCTCAGGATCTTGCCGAATTGCTGAAAGTAGCCTATAAGTTGAGGTTCAAAGAGCCCTCTTGGAAGGTGACCGACGTAAACCACTCCAGGTACAAGAGTTTCCCTCTGAAACACAAAACAGCGTGTATTCCGCAGTACTATGGACATAGCTTTGGCCGATATCACGACACATGCTGATGTGCGGAGAGAAATTTACTCCTGCTCATACCTGCATTTTAGACAAAACTATGTTTTTAAAACTTTGGCAGATTACATATGAAATAAAACATTTTTGAAAAAAACTATGATTTGCACCCGCGATCATGACAAAAGCGTATTAGTTGAATAGCCAGAAATAATACCCGGACGTTTTCTAAACCACCTTTTATGTCCGCTCTAAACGGATATTTTCATAAATTAAATCCTAAAAATGCTATACTAAAACATAAATATATCGTTGAAAAAGTTTGCACTGTCGCTAATTTTCACCGGATACCAGGTCAGGTTACCAAGCAGTGATTCCAGTAAAATATACCAATCACATACTGTAAGATTCATCATATGTGACCTAGCTGTTTCTTCTATTAAGGATATTGTTAACATTTACCCTGACGCACGTCTATCAAACCAGCATACCTTTTTGGGTCTCTTTTTTACCGCCTGCACCTTCTTCTTGAATTGCACCTCCTCACTCGGATTCAGAGCAAGAAGGTTTTTGGCTGACTTTGACGAGACACATTCACTCTCGGCCATTGGAAGAATCTGGCAAAGAAATACAATTTAACAGCGATCAACTCCTAAACCTCAGACCCCACGATGAACCACGTTGTTCAACACGCTCGGGCGGAAACCAACGATATAATCGCGATGACGCACCCTTTGCTTCCTGTCGGCGTCTGACTATGGCGCGCCCTCTAGTGGCTGGGCGGGGGTAGAGGAACCTCATTTAAACAGGTGCGGAGTTTCACGGTGTTTCGCCATTGGATGTCACTTCGGGACCCTGTAATAAATTAGCGCCTGTTGAAGATGGATAACGGATAAATGGATGGAAGGATGCATGCTGTATTTACAAGCGCAATATGTATCTACCAAATTATAAAAAATATCAAATGCCATTTAAGTGACATTAGAAACTCAATCATATCCTACTAATCTACCCAGAATTTTGCACTAGTGCATTCGAAATCATATTACCTAATGACCAAAATCTTTACAAACTGTTCAGCCTCCTACTGAAACAGCGGAGAGTGGGAGAAATGAAAGAGGAGGCGGGGTAGCTGTCATTTAAATAGATGTTTTCGTGTGTGTAATTCACTTTCTCTAACCAGAGTGAATGCAAGAAGAACGAATCGACGATTACCGACCCATAGCCAGAAATGACAGCAAAAACAATTTACTTAACAATAAATGGAAGACAAGAGCAAGGAGAGTTTTTGGCTGACTGTCCAGCTCAAGATGTCAAAGGCAGGCAAGCCCAAGTTTGTCATTTCATGATGTAGCGTGTAATACATGTATTTTTTGAATTTGGTAATGACATAATGGAATATAAATGTCATGTGTCAAACAAAAGGTAATTAGTGATGAATATAATATTTTACTTGGACTATTGAGAACAATTAATCAAATTAATTAGATTAAATAATTTTAAGGTTGTTCAGTTCGTAGATGGACTAGTAATAATTTTCCTGAAACGTTTTGTTTAATTTTGATTTATGAAAATAGGTCGGCATTCACTCTAATATCTTAAATGATAGATATTGTCATTTTCAAATTATTTATTTTTATTAACCGTAAATGTGATCGTTGCAGTTTTTCCCAACTATTTTAAAAGGTTTACACATTTACCGTGACATAACGTCCTCAGTTACGTTACAGTAATTTATAGGGCCCTTTTATATTCGAGTTCGAATGAAAATACAGAAACAATGTATTATGATGCTGTGTCTGTTCTATATACTCTGTATGCCAAGGCTTGTCACATTAGTTTTTACTGTATATTATTTGACAAAAGCGTCACACTACTTTGGTCATGTTCAAAGATCTGTATGAAAGTAACAGAAAATGGACAATGGATCCATGGATGGATGTTTACTGCTTTGGAACTCTTTAATTACCTGTATTCAGTACATTTCATCACAAAAGATCCCCGTCTTGTACAGCGAAATGCGAGTTCTGCCCCTTCTAAGTTTAAAAACTAATAGTTGTAAGTTTTGATATATCCTAAGTTTATTGCGCTTCGTGACTTACGTATAAACCAATACTAAATACAGCTGCTGTGGTTTAATTGCCGTTCAATCTTGTTATCAGTGAACCATAATTTGCCCTGTGAAAGTTGTTTTAGTCTTGAGCATCTATCACACACTGCCTGTAGCACTTATTTCCGCTGCGCTAAAATATATTTGCTCTCCTCCTATAAAATGAGATGTAAATCACGGTAAAGGAAAAAAAAAAAACATCATTTTTCCTGGGGGGGGGACCCCGCGGTTTTGGAGCCCAGGTGGTGGTGACAGGACTCTTTCTAACTGACAGGTTTTGACTCGGACCTGACGTATGCTGTCTTCAGTATTCTCGTTCAAACGTCCCCTCTGCCCCTACCCCCAACCCCCAAATTGATGCTGAATGTCTGCTTCCCAGGTCTGGATCATTTAAGAATGGGAGTTTTAAGGCCAGACTGGTTTTGGGGGAGGGGGTGAACTTTGCAGGACTACACTGCTGTGTGACTTTGGATTACGCTCCAGCAGCATCCACATTATCGATGTATGCTATTCACTGTGAGGACAGAGGGTGGATTCCCCTGAAGGCCGAAGGGATACAGCTGGAAGCTGCAGTGAATCCTGTCATTGCACTTGTGAAAGTACATAATGTCTGCTAACCTGTGCTATGATTAAACATAGCCTGGCTCATTTAAAACACTGCTGCATTTTAACTGAGGTACATCTCTGTGTAGCTATGCTTTTCGCTGTAGCCCAGCTTTTTCCTACACTCATTTTATTTTAAAAGGACTGTGAAATACAAGGAATCCACTGAACCCTCTTCAATAATATTTTTCTAATCACCAGAGCTTCTGGTTCTCAGGGAGGTAAAGCGATAATCTGGGTAAGGAGCTTAAGAAGTATGTTAGCAGAGAGTATGGTAGACAGGTTGTGGTTTAAACTGGGCCCTTTGGCTCTCCCTACTAATGGGAAAAAGGGGTGGGGGGCAGGTGGTTTGCCCATGGTGGAGCCTAGCAAGCAGTCTGGAGGCAGGCCTCATACACACAGTGTCTATAACAAACTTTGCTTCAGGTTATGGTGAGTCGACAGTGTGATTACAGAGCAAAGCAGCAATGTTAATTACCATAAAAGCAGCACACAAAAGTACCACAAATCCTGAGCTGGATAATTAATGAATGCCAATGATAATAATTGAGGAATTAAAAAATAACAAAATAAAGAAATGTATGGTGCATTAAAGAAGACAATGACTTGTAGATGTTACCGCAGTTTGGGATTCTGGATCACAGGCATTGAAGTGGCAGAGGGATATTGGGTTGTCTTGACCCAATGACATTTGTGTCCCAGTGGTCCAGATTCTCCTCTCTAATGCTGACAAACTCACGTGTTTTATCGGTATGTAAAGAAGAACGATTCAGGCTGAACAGTAGAATGAGAATCGTAGTTGTTTGACAGATGGAAAGAAGAATAACAGGCATATTTCTTTATATGGATTTCCATTTTGTGCATTTCTCATGAAACAATGTGTGCACACAGATATGAAGGCTATGAACGTGGTAGTGGGTTTGTCTTCCTGGATGCTGAACACACAGGCCTGTCCTTGGTGGTTCATGCATGTGCCCTGTGAGTTTGCTTACTGTTGGTCTGTCTGTTTCTTTGGAGCAGAGAAAACCCGCCATGTTCGGTAAATACAGGGTAGTAAATGACACGTACCTCTGGATGGTGATCCATCACCTAGCAGGCCCTCCATGACTGCTCCTCCACTTCCTTATCTTGCTTTCAGATCTGTTCCGGGTGGCCGCTGAGACGGGCCCTAACGACATCCTGAAGCTTTACAACCTCAAGGGCAGCATCATCAACATCTCACCCCTCTTGGAGCCCAACAGCCCCCACTGCTGCTACAAGCTGGAGGTGGTGGCTGCAGACTGTAACAGTGAGCCCCTAGGTATTCTCGGCCATGGCGGGATGGGGCAGGGTGCTGGTGACAAGCGAAAGTTTATACAGTCGCAGCAATATTCAGTGCATGTTATTGCCATGTTGTGGCTAAAGAAAACATTAACTGAACACTAGTGGCGTCAGAAGGTGACAAAATTAACGATACAAAACTACAAGGTGTTAACATTGCCATTGTGAGAAGGAATGTCAGGTACATCGTTTTATCAAGTGCATCTATCTGTTCAGCTCGTTAATAATGAAGTGCTCAAGTGAAAGCACCTTTCTCACAACCGGCAATGCTGAGCGGTAACAGGGCAATCATGGCTTTCACCCTAAATGGTGTTTCAGATGCAGACCTGGCCGTCACTTTGGGGTTTGACCTTTCCTCCATGGAGAAAAGGTGAGGCTGTATCTTCAGAATGTGTGCATCTAAGATCCCAGTCTGATAATGTGCTGAAATAAATATCTTACCTACAATATGGTCTGTTTGGTTTGTTTTTACTGCCAGGGGAACCCTGGCTCCTTCCGCTTGCTTGCATGGATGTGGATTTTCATCATGTGGTGCCATCTTGTGTCCCTCCCCGGCATGCTGCAGAGTCTGGAGAAGAGGATCCTGACTGAGGCCGGGGAGACACCCACTGTTGTGCACGAGATGACGAACCAGGTGGAGCTGTTCCAGAAGAAGCTCGAGGTTCGGCAGCACCTGTGATCTGGGTGTATCGACATTTTTCCCTGCTTTGTGATGCCAGTTTCTGCTGCTTTTTTGAGCTGAGCTGCGTTCATGTGATGTTCAAACCTACTCATGTATTTGAAACACGTAAAATTCTGACTAGATGGAGGTGACGAATATTTGGATGGAAGAAGTGATGGAAGTAATGAAGCTGCCAGTCTAACATTATATTCATAATAATGCTAGATAATGTACTTTATTAAACATCATTCCCTTTTCCACTTGGGATCAGAATCTTCTCCAGGTACCTAAAAAAATAATAAACAACTGGATATCTAGACTAATTCAAAACTAGTAAAGCTTAGAGTAGATATCACTAAATAAGAACAAAACATTATTTTGGTGTCCATTTCAAGACCCTCACTACAGCATCTACGCTCTTTTCTTGCAGCAACTACGCAGCGCCTATGTGATTGTAATGTGTCACGATTTTGTTATCTGCAATGTAATTGGCCTTCCTATCTGCCCGCAGAGTGTCGAGCACCTGAGCTGGCTAGGCTTGTTCAAGGAGCTATCAGAGGGCACATACAAGCCGTCTCCCTTCTACCACAAGAGGACGCTGCGCAGGACCCAAGATGAGTGTGAAAACGTACGAGAGAAGTTCCTCCACATGAGGTGTGATGGCCCCCCTCCCCTCTTTTCTTTATTTCTGCCTCTTCTCTTCATTTCCATACTACCTTCCTTCTATCATTTGAAGGAATACTAGTCTGTGGGTTTCTGTGTTAATTTACTGGTTTGCTTCTTGTAATCTAGTGAAAGATTAAATATTTCTGCAAAGTTTCCTATGTGACTTCTGGGGTGACATGAACATTCCTCCTGATACTGATCATTGCAGAACACTTAGCTTTCATCAACTGCATCATGTCACTTGGCTAGAGCCTAAATATGATTGGCTTACTGGTTACAATGGAAGCCCTGAAATTGACCTATCTGAAAGGATTTAATCTCTGCTGTTACATTTATGACAATTTAAATGGCAAAACATAGTGCAGCCCTTGCAGGCCCCACATTACTTTCCTGTGTGAATAGTGCTCATTTTCATACCTCAGCTCCCTGGAGGTGACAGAAGAGGCGAGGCAGTACCTCAAAATCCCCACCTTTGACAACTGGTGAGTCACTGTGCCCACAGTGCCTTTCCCTCATCTTCGCTCGCCATGTTGACTCAACATGATGTCACACTCGTTGACTGGGACTCCCCTCCCCCCCAACTGTCCCTCATCTTTTTCGGGGTTCCGGTCAGACTTGACACCAACTGGACCAGAAACCAAAGGCTCTTCCCACCATCATCATTAGTTTAGGATTTAATCAAACACATGGTAAAGCCAGATGGTCCTGGAACAGGTCCATTAAGCTAGCGTAAAGCTCCTCCCACTTGAGCCACCTGAACTCTACGATCGTCTCACTGTCCTGACAGCCTCAAGTACCGACAGCAGTCAGGCTTCCTCACCCTCTCAGCATTTGGGCTCATTTTAGGAAGGTTCACAGTACTCACGGTGCAGAGGGTCTGTCAGCTCCAGGCCTTGCTCGCACCTGTGACTCCAGTTCTGTTGTGGACACATGCCTAAGAGTGGCACCTTTGATGTGTGAAGTGCTGGGAACAATGCATTCGCTTCATGTTGGCTGCAGGGGTCATATCAATATGAATAGGCCCTGTGTGGTCGACCGTTATCGGACTGAGAGGAGAGGGACACTTTAAAGCTGGGATTATAGAATCATGACAAGCAAGGGGAGGAGCAAGAGCTCAGCCTTATAACATCCTCCAGACTACCTATTAAACCAGACCTTTTATAATAGCCTATGAAGAAGGCTTGCTTTTTACAGGATGAAAGAACAGCACACCTTCATAAAGAGGAGGAGGTTAAAAATGATTGCTCTTGAATCCTCTTGTTTTTCTCAGATGTATTACTATTTACATGAGGCCCACAAGAACTAAAGAGAGAGCTTCATAGAGCAGCTGTACTAGGAAAACATTGTATGTGTTCACACTAGGCAGAGGAGGTGAAAACTCACAGAGAAATTGTGAGACATCTTTCTTAATGTCCTTATTTTTGTGTGGCTGTCTGCTAGTTCTGCCCCATAGCGGGGAATAGGTTAGTGGCTATCTGTTAGCCTGTGGGCAAAGTCTATGCTGCAGCAACAGACAACGACATCACAGGGGAGCCTTTCAGTGACAGCTGCGAGACGGGTGCTGGTGTCCGCAGGCAGTGGGAAGACGCGGAGATCATGGTGCTGCTGCAAGTGATGTATGGTGACCTGGACTTCGTCTCCACGTTCAACATCGACCTGGAGGTGTTGCAGCAGTTCCTGTACGAGGTATATCGCCACTACAATAACATCCCCTTCCACAACTTCAAGCACTGCTTCTGCGTCACCCAGATGGTGAGAACGAACAGGCATCTGCCCAGGTGCTAGAATCAGCCCACGGATTTACAGAGGAACCAAGCCAGAGCTTTCCTAAGGCCAGACAGGAAAGCCTTGAAGTGAATAATGATGAGAAAGACGGCTGTAACATGACACAGACCCAGCTTGTGAGAATAACCCACCTGTATAATTTTGACTGGCCTGAAGTCTGTCTGTTTTTGTGGTAATATTGTCCCCCACCCCCATTTTTAGTTGTAATTCACCCCAGCTCGTGTGGCAAATGCCAGTTAAGAGTGTTTTCCTCAACATCAAGGCTGGCTCAGAATGATCACGACTCTGAACTCACATCAATACTCTGCGTCAGACTGCCTAATTATATGTTTTGCATGTAGGATAATTACTGTTGTCAATATTGCACAGTGTCAGTGATCTGCTGTGTTATTTATTTAGTAACTGAGTTAAATTTCACAATCAATCTTAAGTTCACTTTAAGTTCTTAAGCTGGATAAATCATCTGCGTTCAAATGTCTGCTTTTTTCTCAATAATTAACAAACCTGCCAAGATGTGTACGTACGTGTGCACAGGTGGAAGACCCTGGGATTTCTCTTGCTCCTGTTACAGATGTACGGCCTGATCTGGCTGACAGACCTGAAGAGTAAAATAGACAGCATCAATTTACTGGTCATGCTCACCTCTGCCGTTTGCCATGACTTAGACCACATGGGCTACAACAATGCTTACCAGGTCAGCCAGACCTGAACGGGTATTAGACATGTCTAACCTCAGTGACCCCAGCCTTTTCCATGAGTAAGCTGGTCAACAGGAATTTGTGGCATGATTGAAAACTCCCCATCTGTTAAAATTCATATCCCTTCTGTGGATTTTGACTGACACTTAAACGCTAAGCTTCATTCAAGTATTTGTCTTTATTATTATAATAAAAAGGACCTATTAAAAATATTTTATACATTTCCTAAAATGAGGCATAGATTTATACTTATACAGTGCTATTTGAGTCTTGATAACCTATAATAATCCCAGCTTCATGTAGCATTTGAAGGTCAGGTTCTAGTAGGAGCAAGTGCACCACCTCCAGTCTTGGAGGGATTACAACAACTTCCTTGTCTTTTAGATAAATGCCCGCATGGAGCTGGCTCTCAGGTACAATGACATCTCCTCCCTGGAAAACCACCACTGCGCCGTGGCCTTTGACATCCTGGAGAAGGTGAAGTGACAGGACACCATGATTCAGAGGTTCTGTCTTCAGTTAACGCAACACATCGGAGCATGTCAAAGTTACAGCTGCCATGTGCTTTGGTCCCATGATAAAACGGACCCATTCCCTGGTTAAAACAATGGCTGCAGTAGTTCAAGACTCAAATTAATTTCAATGGGTCACATGCAAATAGAGGATCTCTGAACTGTCCTAGTAGTGAGAACAGCACAATTTAATGGAGTGACTCATTGTCAGGTACCAACAATGAGAAATCGTCTAAGTTTAATAATTTTTAGATTGCACTTATCAGGTCTGTTTTTTTTATTTTTCCAGCCAGAGAGCAATATTTTCAGAAAGGTATCGACTGAGCAGTACAAGCGCATAAGAGAAGGCATCATAAAGTAAGTTTCTTATGAAGTTGTATCTTCACGTGAGGGTCCAGTTTATTTGTCTCCTCCTGACTTATAGCTGGTACTCAGGTCAGTTACACACAGACCATTTAGCTGAAATGAAAATAAATTCACAGCATGTTGTTGCCCTTTAGCAGAGAGCTCCTTGGTCAACATTCTGTGCCCTTAACCATGGCGCCACCTGTTGCTCATTCCCTGAATCCGACCAACTGCCCTTTCAGGTGCATCCTGGCAACCGACATAGCGAGGCACAATGAGATCCTGAACAAGTTCAAGTCACTGTTGCCTGTGTTTGATTTCAACAACAAAGACCACAAAGATGTGGTGAGTGGTGTTAAAGACCAGCATCTGGAAGGACGAGATGAAACTACTCAGGATAATGAGGACTGCTGGTTTTTGATTGACAGTAGTCATATTAAACCAGCAGCTGGATAATGCTTCTCTGAAGCTTAGGAATATTAAGGGATATTGAAACACCAAGTGTATGTAAGAGCATGGTAATGTATGGTACTGGAGGTATAATAACAGAACCTCACTGCTCTACTCCAGCTTTGGCTGAATCCTGCGGCAGTCTACAACCATGATGATGACCTCATAAGCGGCTCACATTGACAGGTCTGCAGATGCGCCATTGGGTATCTGACATTATGCGAATGCTGCAGCTGCCTCTGTTTGGAGCGGAGATGACTGACGCACGTCCTGCCTCTCGTACAGCTCATGAAGATGATGGTCAAGGTGAGCGACATCTCCAACGAGGCCCGGCCCGTGGATGTGGCGGAGCCCTGGCTGGACTGCCTGCTGTAGGAGTTCTTTAACCAGGTGAGTGTCAGCCAGGTGCCCTGGAGGAAAGCTCCAGCTCCCCCCGCAGCTGGGGTCCACCTGTGTCAATGGTGGGGATAACTGCTTGTATTTACCACAATGAGCAGTCACCTCAACTGAAGTCTAAAGGTGATCATGCTGTTGTGGCCTGTGTCCCAAGGTTATGGAACGGCCTGTCACATCCTATGAGGTGATCCCAGTCAGTCGCTGTGTTTAAATCCAGCCTGAAAGCATACTGAGATTCACGGGCTTTTGGGCAGCATTGACATTGCATATGTTTTTGAACATAGAAATACATTGTGGTAGAGAAAATTCAATATGGTCTTCATCACGTTTTACTTTATAAACTTACTTATTGCTATGCTTGATTTTTTCAATGGCATTTTATATTTTATCCATACTATTTTATTGCTCTATTTTGTCTCTTTATTGCTTTACTTAACTATGTCTGTATATATATGTACATGTATTCCACATTCTTTGCCTCCTATTAATAAGAACGACCAGCAAGAGAATACTGCCCATTTCCAATCAAACCACTAGAGGGAACCATGACAACTGTATTCTGTGAAAGAGCACCTGATTTCCTCACCTCCTCCATGTTCTCCTGACTGAGGTCTTACCCGTTTTTGCTTTTGGAATTTCTGCAGTTTTCAAAAATATTTGCTAACCAGTTGATAAAGTATTAGCATCATCCGCTTTCGAATTGCCCTGGGCATTGTTTCTGGACGTTTTTCATCTTTTAGTCAAGTAAGCATCACTGTCTGACCATTATTGTAATTAGCTCCAAACAGCCATTTGTACCAAGATTAATCTGTCTATCACAGTTCAGTTGTCCTGGCTGTATTAATTAATGATTAAGTCCTAATTCTGTCCCAAGGGTGTCAAGACTTTGTCAGGATCCACTGTGCTCATGTACACGTTGCATTACAGTCTATTATGAACATTATGGGATTTCAATGGGGGGTAAAGATACACCAGGTCTCTATAAAACTAGGTACAGGTTTTACAGCTCAGTGTGAATGGTCCTGATCTCCATCGTGACTTCCAAGTGCCTTATCAGGACCTTAGCCCTGAAGCCCTGAAAAATGATCTGTAGGTGATATCAAGTGATAGCTGGTGGCCCTGCTGCCTGATGCCTCTGCTGCTTGCCAGAAGGTAAAAACTCAGATGGAAGCCCAGGGACACACTGTCATGAGCATATGTATCAGCTTACTGTATCATCTCAGCAATCACCTTGGCCAACAGCGGCCCATCCACATGACTGCACTTAATTAGGTCATCCAATTATAAGCTCCAGTTCTTCTACAGTCCAGCAATATTTTCTGAATGCATACATACCAAAGCTGTTTGATATT
This sequence comes from Gymnarchus niloticus, assembly GCA_009936485.2. Classification (NCBI taxonomy): domain Eukaryota; kingdom Metazoa; phylum Chordata; class Actinopteri; order Osteoglossiformes; family Gymnarchidae; genus Gymnarchus; species Gymnarchus niloticus. The sequence goes on from JAACJT020000030.1 coordinate 3,305,132, forward strand.
CATTGCATTCAGCCCTGAACGATTAAAACAAGTGTGCAAGGTCAACTGCAGTTGTCCATGCACAGAAGCAGTAAAGTCCATTCACCCATCTTCAAACCAATTATGAAAAACAGAGAACCTGGATCCTCCACCAGTCAATGCAGGGCTCAAGGTGGCTGAACACCCTGGACATGATTTCAATTCATCACAGGGCACAGTAGCAAAATGTTATTTTAAAACAAACGGCATCCGCAGCAGATCTGCCCATATGCCGAATCTGCTGTCAAGCTCTCTCACAGCAGTCACCCTGCCCACACATAAATGATACTAGCTATGAAATGTCTACTTTCAGAGTGACATGGAGAAGCTGGAGGGCCTCCCTGTCACCCCCTTCATGGACAGGGACAAGGTGACAAAGCCGTCTTCTCAGACCAGCTTCATCCGCTTTGTCCTCTTCCCACTCTTTATTGAGCTGGCAAACCTCTTCCCCTGCTTGGAGGTCAGAATGGAGCCCAGTCTCTGTGGGTACAGTGTGTAGTGTGCAGTGTGTAGTGCGCAGAGCATAGTGCCGATTGTGTTTGTGTTATCAAAGGTCTGTGTAAGTTGCATGAATTCAGCTGTTACTATTGTCTTCGGAATAATGGCAGGTTCAAAGAGACGCATCACTGAGGTATATAGAACTGAGCAGCAGGCACTTAGTTATATTTGACCAGTCGTGACCATGTGCTTAATTCAGAAATGAGTAAATAAATGATTTTAGAGGTCAATGAAATCAGTGAAAATGTTATGAAGTCATCCACTGGTATAAAATGCTCCTGTTTCTTTTTTGGACCTTTTGGGGGGAGGGTACCGCGACTCGATCATACTCCTTGCTCCGATGCTTCTGTTCCCTAGCAACACATCATCCATCCAGTGCAGAAGGCATTGGACTACTACACCAAGATGAAGAAGGCCCTGGAACAGGAGAAGCAGAATCGGGCCCAGGGTGGGGACAAGGCAGCCAAGGCTAAAGAGATGCCGGACCCCCAATCAGAACTGGAGGTGAAAGCCAACGGCTCCATGTCCAAATCAAGGGCCGCCACCAGAACCGTCATCCTATAATTGGGTCTTTGAATACACACAGGGTCTGGATGGACATCTTGCCGAAAGCCCTTTGGATTACAGCAATGTGTGCCAGAGAAGATAAAGCCCAGATATTCATATTTAATCATATTTATGTTTAAATGTCTTTGCTCTACGTTGAGCAACAGTAATTAACCACAAGTCCTTCAGCACATAATACACACTTCCTGCCAGCTCAGTTCTCTCTGAAAAAAGCAATACAGGGAACCAGGGAAAAGATTAAATAAAAACCTAAAACACTTGATAATTAACTGTTTTACAGAAACGTCATGTAGATAAGAAATTTTTTAGTTAGTTAGTCCGGATTCTACGTACAAAAGCGACCATCATCAGGACAAGTGGAGGTTGTTAAATATGCCGTTAAATATTCATAATTTTAGGAATATTTTTCCAGTTATTGATTCACTGATTTACTGTTTCAACAACCAATTTAGTTTAATTGGATGGTCAAAATTAATTTGGCTGAAATGCTTAGCAAAGCCACTTTATATATAAACCCACAAAACATGTTTTACTGAATGTAATTACACAGCTGACATCCAAATATCTAACTTAACACAACTATCCCGGCGAAAAAAATGAACCCTTTTGTTTTCTAAACTCACTAATTTAGTGTGTGTATATGTTCTTTTTTTTTCGGATTAAAGCTTCATGAGCCTTCATAAACGCAACTGTCATTTCTAGTTCTTTTTCAAACTCCTCGGCCCACAGCCTACCGATGACAACAGGGAGATTCTTTTATTTAGAGGGCTCCTTCACAGCTCGAGTTTTTTTAAGACCGGAGCCACATCACAGTTATGTGCTTTGCTACGGTCTGAATGGTCACTGTCAGAGCAGTCAGGACAGGCTGCTGCCGCCTCGATTCTCGAATCTGAATCTGGGCTTCAGCAGGACCCCAGCCGACCTGATCTTCTACCAGCTGAGGCCCGTGCCAGACAGCCAAAAGGGCCAACGAATGCCACGTCAGGCTGTGTCATGTATCCCTGCTTCATTAATTAGACAGGCGCTTGCTTAAGATGACTAAGGTTACTGATGCCTGAGTTCTCCACAGGAAAGATTAAAGGTGATATACGTTACAATGATTACTTTACTCTGAAGAGTTGGGATAGGTCCAGGCTAGAACCCTGTTCTCGCTAAAGCCTGGCTAAGTGGGTAGGCCAGTGGGGTCGCAGGGGACCTTTTGCAAGTGAGGACCAGTTACCGTGCATGATAAATTTTGTCACAGAGCAGATTCTGTTAGCCCCAAGGGACAAGTGATCCGTCCAATACATGAGAAACGTCTGCTCACTGCTTCAATCACCACTTCAGCTCAGCTGTCACCTGATGGGAAAGTACTCACACTGTAAACTCTTCCTGTGGAGAAGAGGTGGCAGGTTGCTGTACAGGTTCCCCCTTTCCAGTATGCTTCTGCCATCTTTGGCATATAGTGCTTTACTGTAACGCCACGTGACGGAACTTCCATGTTGCGCAATCGTTCTCTGTCCTGCTACCCTAATACAATGTCACCCATTTCTCCTCATGACAGGTCAAACGGTGATCCAGGACTCCGTGTAACCAGCCCAGAGGGCTCAGCCAGGAAATCCTAACCATGGATTAATGTCAAAAATAAAAAAAAAAATCATGGGTGATGGACTTGAGCATTCCTGTCAGCCACTAGGCACCTAGGCGTTTTGAAGTTTATTACCGTCAAGGAGATGGAAGCAGTCAGCAGACAGATCCACCCAATCGGCACTAAGCGGAGACAGGGAGAGACTCTGGGGAGGAAGGTTCAGTGAGAGCCTGCTAAGACAGACAGCTCCTGAGGGACACAGTGGATATGCAAAGGCCACAGGGAGAGAAGGAATCTTTTCATTGAAAGGCTTAGACAACACTGCTTTGGATCAGTCTTTTTAAATATACAATTCACAATATTTTACATGGAGGAAATACCAACTTAGATTTCTATAAAATGCAGGAAAAATATACTTGCCAGATTAGCAGTTCAAGATACAGCTACATTTCAGGAGCTATGTTAGGGACACATTTACAAATCTGTACAGTGAGAAGACAGTCAACGAGCAGACGGTGCTGAGGCTGTTAAACATCTGGCCTCATTTCCATGTGACGGCATCACTTCCTTGTCTCAGGTAGACTGTGCTTGACATGGTAGATAAATATTGCTATAAACAGTGTTTGTGTAACACATGGTGTCAAAGTAATATGACTCTAAAAGAATGAAGCTTCCTTCACTCGAGGTGAGGACCAGGTACTGTGAATCAGGACCTCAGCGCAGCGCTATTGCGCTATGATATGCCTGTTTTAAAGCACCCAAAATGAAATTTGACACCCGTAAATTTGAGATGACAGACAACCCCCTATGGTCACTGAGAAGGTCTTTAAGGGGAATACAAACGTGTTGAAGAGTACAGTGAGTATAAACTGATGTTTCAACTAAAGAACAGACTGTGACCTGGAGTATAAAATGTGTGACACAGGCTTCTCGTTAAAACAGGAGAACAGACAGGATGCCATCGATGATGAAGACACAGAAGTGTCTCTAAGATAAGCCCTCTATCCTATCAAATCCACACTGACCTAGCTAAGCCTGGGTTTGCTGAACACACCCCAAGAATGTTTTAAAATATCCAATGTGTACCGGAACCAGGATACGGAACCAGACCTAACCAAAGGTGCCAGTCAGCCACGGTACCACCGAGCAGTGAGTCAGTGCTGCACGATGCAGTGGACCAACTCTGCGTTCCTCCCTGTCCGCGGCCCCAAGTCTACACACCGGCTGGTGAGAGGGTCTAAGGGATTAAGGAATGTCAGAGCCGCATTGCAAAGACAGCTGTTCGTCCATCACAATGGCAGAACGTGGTCTGGTACACCTGCCACATCTCATTTGGCAATGGTAAGGAAAAAGACGTGGATATATGGACTCCTTATTAACAAGCTACAGCTAGTTTTACACTCATTTCTGCATTCTCACCAATAATTTTCACACCAGTTTTTTATCATGCTCTTCATCACAGCAACACTTCTCATTGTAGCCACTGTTTGGGGGTCTCCTCAGACAAACATGTCCATATTTCAGCCCAACGCTCTTCAGCATGATGCTCTAATGGGATGAGTGGCTAATGTCTGGGGTGGGCAGGAAGGAGCTGCCTGTCAGCCATCATCCTCTAAGCCTAACAGCAGTAGTGAGGAGAAGTCAGAGTCTCCCCAGGCTAATATCAGGGTAGGCAGAAAGTTGACTCAAGAGCGGCTCTGCGTCGTGTTGATCATGATGTTCGGCAGCGCATTGCGCCTCTTCCTCCAGAACCCCAGGTCCCGAGAGTACCGCTTGATCTGCCGGAACCACTGCTGCGTCCGGGCCTTATCTACGGCGCGGAACACAAAGGCCTCGCGGGGGATATCCAGCAGCTCAAAGGTGTCGTCACACTCAGGGTCCGAGGACACCACACAGTTGCTCAGCCGGATGGGCTCCCGCAGCACGCCGAACTTGCCGCCGCTCTTGTCCTTGATGAGCACCAGCACGCCATCCCGCACGGGTTCCGGGGATTCACCACCATCTGGCGTGCTGTCACCCGCCCTCTGTGTGTGAACCATCAGTAGGCTTTGCACGTTCTGAAACTTGAGGGCCCGGCTGCCCTTCTTTACCCACTGGCCGTCGGCCGGCTGGGCCAGCTGCAGGGGCCCCTCCATGACAAAGCGTGTGCTCTCCCGAGCCCAGCCCGCCGCCCGCATGCACGCTTCGCGCATCTCCACGTTGGCAGCCTCGCGATTCCTGCGGCTGTCACGGCGGAAGGAGCGCAGCGACCAGGGTGCGCCCTCCTGCCTGCTTTTTGTGTTGATGTGCTCCAGGTGGGATTCCACGCGCCTCTTGGCGTCCCACAGCCGACTGCTATCTGGGTGGCGTTCTGCTGTGGCCTTGCCAATGCGGCTCAGCAGCAGAGGGTACTTGGTCACGCGCTGCAGCGGCGCCATCAAGAACGAGCGCAGGTTCATGCGCCGAAGGGCTGTGTTGTCATTCTGAGAGACATCCAGAAAGATTCTGCAGGGGAACAGAAGATGTCATTCAAGCGTTATGGGTCATGACAGAACCCTGAGTCACTTGCAGGAGAGTCTGAGATACAGAAAAACAAGCCAGAAGGCAGTCCTTCATGAGTCAGCAAATGACGAGGCCCCATCTGCCTCTCAATGGAGTAGTACTGACAGGCCCGGGGTCACCACTCTGGGGATGTAGTCTGGACTTCCTACCTCAGAAGCTCCTTTTCCTTCTCCAAGCTGTTGAGCATGTTGACCGAAGCAGACTGCTGCAGACAGTAGGTCTGGAAGGCAGGCAGCATGCTGACAAACTCCAGGAAAATCTCCCCGATGCACACCGTCTGGAGGTCTTCATCACCCTGTGTGCCAGTTTACAGTAGAACTTCACAGGCAGCCCCCAGCCAGTCCACACACTGGACGTTACAGTCATAAGACACATAGGGTAACACGTACCATGCTCATACATGACTGACAAACATCACTGCTTATGGCGAAACTCGCATTTTGCTTTGCGAGTCCTTTAACCCCTTTCTTGATGCGAGGACACTAAACATCTACTCTCTCATCTCAACATAACAGAAGAACCCAGTGACAGGTAAAATGCATAAAAACCTCCACCAAAGTAAAGCACACGTATTCTGGCCTTGGGTCTAGGGATTAGGCATGAAGGCTAGGGCTCACCCGGTCAAAGGCATGGTCAGTGCTCTCCTGCAGGCGCTCTGTGAATTTCTCGTTGACCTCGATGAGCTCCTGCACGTTGGCGAAGATCACGGCCAGCTGCTCAGCAGTGAGCAGGCTGGCGCCCTGCATGGGGCAGTAGAACTCCTCCTTGATGATGCGCAGGTCCTCGCCGTAGCTTGCCTCTGTGTTCAGCAGCTCCAGGATGGCCTCTTTACGCTCCGTCCGCTGCTTCAGGCACCGCTCACACACACCGTCTGCCCGGGCCGGCTCGCTCTGCCCACAGTCGGGACAAGGCCGCGGGGTCTGCCACGGCCCGATGGACGGGGCACCAGACCCGACGCCGCTGTCAACGCGCTCTACCTGGGCCCCCCGCGGTTCCTCATCCTCCTCTCGATCATCCCCCAAGCCGACTACGCCGCTGTCAGCACTCAAGCTGCTGAGGTCGCTCCAGCGGTGTTGCCCCTCCCCGGCTGCATCCGGGCGCCCCGCTGTCTCTCCCGATTGCACCTCGGGTTTGAGCACTGCAGAGTGAACACATGCTCCTGTAATATGAGGAGGCAAATACATGATTGTACAAGTGCCGGAATCTGTGCAAATATGAGCCATATTTTTATGACAAAAGCTGAAGAACTGCCTTACTGATGTATTCTGTTATATTTCAGAATGACTTGGGGCACAGTGCGGATAAACAAAGAGTTAATTAAAAAGAGGTAATTAACAGGAATGGAGAAGGGCACCGGTTTATCTTTCAGGCAGTATGAGGATATTTCAAGGACACTGGATCTTAGGCAAACTGAACGCGTCTCCCACTGTTCGCAGCTGTTCCCAGGCTGAGCGTGACGTACAGAGAACCCAGCTGCTAATTCAGGAGACAGACTGGCTTCAGCACTGCTTGGCTGGGGGGAGGACCTGCTGGTCATTGGTCAAACACACCCCCAACCTCAGTGACCTTTACATATTAAATGGGGTTGCTAATCCAAATGTTTAAAAACACTACAATGTGCTGTTTTGCAGAGAATCAGACTAACGAATAGGAGAATAAACAATAATTCTCTGATAAACTATTAACTGCACAGATGGTTGTTTGAGCACAATGTAAGGAGTTTCAATCTGACAGTCAACCAGGCTATAATTAGCAAAGTGTCTGTGTTAACGATGGCAGCCTTTCTCATTCCATGCAATACAGGCAATATGAAAGCTAATGATTTATGAAGTAATTCATGTAAAGATGTGCCATTACATATCGGCTCATGATGTCACAGGACTACAGCACTAAGGCAGTGTGGCTGACGTGTGTAATTACACATCACAGGAAGTTTCCTGTAGCTCGAGTCATCGCCACGACGTGGCTGGTGTTCTGTGGATGGACTGGTGATGTACCTAGAGGAGGTGCGACAGTCACTCACCGCTGTCCCCACCCCTGTCTCTCCGTAGACCATGCAGCCGTGCTGCCACGGCAATCTTCATCTCCAGTTGCTTGCGTTTGGTGGCATCCGCTGGCATTGGGTCACTGAAATGAGGGCGGAGCCGGCGATCCCGCTGAGCCCTCGCTGAATCCGGTGACTCATAGGCCGCGTCCGAGCTGGAGCGCCTGCACCCTGGGCCAGGCTTCTGCTGATTGGGAGAGAGACCTGTCAGTTCACAGAACTGACAGCTGACAGTAGCTAAACGAAAGCTTAAAATGCTATTGGGATATATCACCATGCACAAGGGAATATGGACACAACCACTGGTGTATTAGCTGCTTAAACCAAGGGCCAGTTCCTGTTTGTGTTGTATGGAATCATTTGGGAAAGACAAAAAATATATAAAAATCAGACTATAATGAGAGCCAGGCAGCATACACTCCTCCTGAGTATAACATACTTAGGATGCCAATATAATCTACAAAGTGTGCTTCCGTCCTTCCTAAATGCCAAAACGGAGACCGACAGCAGATAAGATGGGCTAATGATGAGCCCGAGAGATGCACCAGGGCTAAACAGAACTGAACATAAACGGATCTCAAGCTCCCGTCCTGTTATATTAATTACAGCTAAAACAATGAAGAACTAAGCTGGCTTTTAAAAGCTTTTCTGAGAGGCTTGCCCATGGCCAGGTGACAAGGTGCAGAACGCTGTCGTGTTTACTGCAGGTCACACTCTCCCATGACTCACAAGAAGCTAAGCTGCTCAGAGTCACGCTTTCAGCCCAGCGAAACGTATCCATAAAAGATACACTCAGGCACAAAGGCAACGGTGAAATGCAGATGCACCCTAACGCAGGAATAAGACACCCAAAGATCAGGTATCACACAGAATAATTAATGACTGCATTTTAGACTGCGTTCGATGGCAGCGACATTATGCATGCAGATGGGAATGCCGCTCCGTGGAACACCATGACACATGCAACCGTACCGGACAGAGGACAAGCTCTGTCGCACCTGTATTCTCAAATATGACGAGTCACCATTAATGCACGATCGCAGCCTCCTATATGCACGCCAGCCAAAGTGCAGAGAAGGCAGGAAACCGCCGCAGCGTAACGCACGCCGCATACCTCCGGCTCTCAGGGTGTCCCCACGCAGCTAGCCGCGCTGCCGGTTACGCTCGTCCTTCTGTGTGTGTCCCTGTGCCACACGCGTAGCCATTGCATGTGCATGCGGTCGCAAGCCAGCCGCAGGTCACGCTGGCTGACGATGGAGGTGCAGACTTACACATCCCGCGCACGCATCTCCTCCACCCAGTGCGCTCCGTGCCTCTGTGCCGTGGCCCTCTGTCGTCATGGAAACCGCATCCGACTGCTGCCCCGGGCGGGAGCTGTCCTTGTCATGTGACTGGCAGGCGGGGCCCTCGGCCGAGACGTCTGCACTGCAGCTGGAGGAGGGGAAGTAGTGGGGGGGGGGATTATCATTGCAAACACTGTCATCGTCTCCTCCCTCCCATCCACGTCGCTCCGTTGACTCCCCCTCCCTCACCTAGTCCCCCGGGACCCCACTGAACACCAGGGTCCTGGGCTAAATCTATGAGTGGCATGGACCAGCACTGACACCCAAACTCAGTCAGAATCCCACCTCAGCTCAGCGCTCTGACTCAGAGAAGAGGTGTCAGACAGAGGAAATCAGGAAAACGGACTGGTAGAGACATAAGGATTACACTGCCACGGAAATGTTTCTCGCGGCATAACAAGGTGCAGTTTTAATGAAAACATTACCCTTTAAGTATGTGTAGGCATGTTTACAGTCATGCAAGAAGTCCACATCGTGTGGGTGAGAAACACAAAGCTCAGGTCACTTTCTAACACCCCATTTGGCCTGAGTGTTGGCTAACAAGGCCAGGAACTTCCACAGGACAAGGAAATGTGGCATTTAAACCGAGCACGCCCACAATCTGCATTGTTCCTCACGATGTCATATGAAAGCGGTTAATGAGCCTAAAACAGGACCGATTAAAAGCATACAATATTTGACCTCCCCAGGACAAGAGATGTCCAGGATACAGATAACTAAATGCTACCTTGCCATTTGTACTCTTTAAATTACATTTTTCGATCTTTGGCACAGCAAGGTTAAACAATAGTTAGTTATGTCATCTACAATCTTCTCATAAATAAAGTACTCTTTGTTAGCCAACAAAGTAATTCAAATCCCACTTTGAGTTGTTATGCTTCAAGGCCACTCTGCCATTCCTCCATAGTGAAACACAACGGATTGTCCTCAAACTGCGGGGCACCCTAAAAGTCACGTGCTATTCTGCAGTGCAGCATGTGCCCCCAACTCCAGTCCCTTTATGATGACCACTTATTCAATCATTCGCCAGAAAAAACATACTTGTATTAAATAGTGGTGCTGCTGGCATTTATTTCTTATTAGTATAAGATGCCAGCAGTCACTGAGAGCATGACAAACAGTGTGTGCTATGATAGCTCATTATATAATAATAATAATAATAAAGCAGTGCAATCAGTAGGACACCGAACTACGTGAGCGACACAGAGTGTTGCTACCCGGGGCTTCCCCAAACGAGCCTCTGCCCACTTCATTACCATGTGCTTCCCCAAACGACCCTCTGCCCACTTTCTTACCATGTGCTTCCCCAAACGACCCTCTGCTCGCTTCGTTACCATGTGCTTCCCCAAACGACCCTCTGCCCACATCATCATCACGTGCATCCTCAAATGACCCTCTGCCCACTTCGTCACCATGTGCTTCCCCAAACGACCCTCTGCCCACATCGTCACCATGTGCATCCTCAAACGACCCTCTGCCCACATCACCATATGCTTCCTCAAACGACCCTCTGCCCGCTTTCTTACCATGTGCTTCCCCAAACGACCCTCTGCCCGCTTTCTTACCATGTGCTTCCCCAAACGACCCTCTGCTCGCTTCGTTACCATGTGCTTCCCCAAACGACCCTCTGCCC
>JAACJT020000030.1:3315442-3328029 GCA_009936485.2 Gymnarchus niloticus
ACATCATCATCACGTGCATCCTCAAACGACCCTCTGCCCACATCGTCACCATGTGCATCCTCAAACGACCCTCTGCCCACATCATCACCATGTGCTTCCTCAAACGACCCTCTGCCCACATCATCACCATGTGCTTCCTCAAACGACCCTCTGCCCACATTATCACCATGTGCTTCCTCAAACGACCCTCTGCCCACTTCGTCACCATGTGCTTCCCCAAATGACCCTCTGCCTGCTTCATTACCAACTGCTTCCCCAAACTACCCCCCGCCTGCCTCACTCCCACAGATTTCCAGAACAATCTGCTTCCCATGATTCTCCTGTCAACATGCCAGCAATGGCTCGACCTTCTATTTCCACTCATGCCTACCCCCCAGAGGCATTGGTGTAGTACTATAGACCCCTGTGCAGCAGTTAGCAATCCCATTGTTCGGGAAAGGCGTCATATTCTCAGTAATCTCCCCTTATTTACCAGCAGTTACACTGCTAGAAAACACAAAGCAAAACCAACACACAGTCCAGAACTGATCATGGTGGACCGCGCTGCTGTAACGTAAGGTACCACCCTGCCATCACAAACACATAGCAGAGAGTATTTTGCCCAGACGGCGTCGGACTGCCAGCTCCCTCCTGCCTGATGTCACTCACCTCTTCTTGATGAGACCCATGGCTGAGTCAATGAACCCATCCTTAATCCTGGAGATCTTGGCACCATAGCCGGACAGTTCAGAGCCGTCCAGCAGCAGGGAGGCGCAGCATGAGGATGGAGCTTCTGAGCCGCTGCTGCCCTTCTGGGTGGAGGCCCGGGCATGGTCCCCTTGGTGTGCGACTCTGGGCAGCAGTGGGGAGCGGGGCACGGGGCCAGAACATACAGGCGCCGAGTAGTGGGTGGAGTGCGCCTGTCCCATGGCCTCCCTGTCTCCGTGCCCCTTCTGGCCGTCCTCGCTGCTCCCGCCCATGGTGGGAACCTCTTCAGCCAGCACCAATCCTGAGGGGTCCTCCCTATCCTGACCCCAGGCCTGATCCTGCTTGCTCTCAGCCTGGCTCTCCCCATATCTGAATCGGCCCGGCCCAGGACCTGCTCGGCCACTTTCCTTCTGCCTCATCTTCTTGAACTCCTCAAAGGTGGGGATGTGCAGTCGGCCTAAGGGAGGCCGCCTGCGTTCTATTGCAGTCTCTAGCTGATTGGTCAATCTGGGGAAGTCCTGGTGAGCCAGGGTCTCTGCAGTGCGGGATTTGGCCACCTCAGTGTGAGGGGCCAGGCGGGATGGGGACAAGTTTGGGGAGCTCCTCTGTCGGCAGAGACGCAGCCGCCGCAGGGCCTCCTGCTTGATGTCCTCCGGGCTTGTCCAGCGAGGGGCTGGGGGGGTTGCGCGGTCCTGCTCAGGGGCCCCGGCTGGAGCACGCAGGGGCTTGTTGGGCCCTGTGACGCTGGTACTTTGGACTCTTAACTTTTCCTTTAAGCCCTTTGTGGCAGTCCCGTTCCTCAGTCTCTCATCCAGAGCCGGGAACAACCACTGAGGGAAGAGGGGCAGGTCCGGCCTGAGTGGCCCCCTGCAGGGGTACAAGGCCTCTGGGGTGCCATTGTCCCAATGAGCGCCGCAGAGAAAGCTGCTGTCTGTGATCCTGCAGGGGGTGCCAAAGAGCCCACGATCAGAAGCCGCCGCCCAGTGCAGGTTCTCCATACTGTGGCAGAGGCGGTCGGTGACTCCGCCTTTGCAGGAATGGGACAGAGAGCCCCCAGAGGACGGCCTCAGGGTGATCACACTGCTGCTGGAGAAATACCTCAGTGCCAAGCTTGTCGGTGCATTGTTGCCATGGAAACAAGGTACCACTGGACACTGCTCTGGTGCCCTCTGGAGGCCGGAGTAAGTCAGAACATCACGGGCAGAACAGGCAGAACGGGGGCATGGGGACTCCGAGTGAAGGCAGCCATCCAGAGGTGGGGTGGCCTCTGAACGGTCACATGGTGCAGCCCTCACATCCGGCATGGAGATGGCTGAAGGCTCCATCCTCCCAGAACAAGTGACAGGAACCCAGGCCTGTTGGCACAGGGACGTAGTTGAGGAAGCCATACTATGCGAACATCATTCTTCTGATGTACAGTTCTATATAATATGGATAATATATCTTATAGAGGGCTCAGTAAAAGCTGCCTCCTGTCACACCGACCAACCATTCTCTCATAATCTGAAAATTAAATCTCTGGCGGACGTCAGGGTCAAATGGCAAACAGCACGAATGAGTAATTCTAAATGCACAGAAGCATGTGATCATGTCAGTCAGATGATATGTTTATGACAGGAGAATGCCTCATTCAGCCGAACTTGACAACAGAACAATAGCTTGGTGATGGCAGGCAGTAACAGTCATGCCACTCTTCGTCGTCTTTCAGCGAGACACCAAATCATGTGAGAATAATTTAAAAAGTAATTCTTCAGACAATCTTCATAAGACAATCGCACTACCGAATTCTCAGTCTAGCTAATTTAATTATCTGTGTGCTACAATAAAGCCGGTAATTATCCTTTTTCAGAGCCAGTGACAACGGGATCTGCAGACCGTGTCGATCTTGCGCTACTCGCCTCTGCGCTAATTTCACCCCTCCAGCAGTGTCACAGAAGAGCTGTACTGCCCGCTTCATATTGCTGACTCCGGCCCAAACGGACCTCATTAGCATGAAGGGAGCCAGACTCACAGCCCATCAACATGGCTCAGCAGTGCTAGCATAGTCCCTCTGAGGTCCCGCCTGGAGCCATGACAAATAAGCACCACTTTGCCCTGAGACCGGGAGCATGTGTGAGGTGGCTGGGGTCAGCTCAGCCAGTTAAGGTGCTCTTTCACAAAACCATGTGTCTCCCTTACTCCCTCTCTCTCTCACTCTGTCTCCCTCTTCCTGTCTGTCTGTCTCTCTCCCTCTCTCTCTCTGTCTCCCTTTTCCTGCCTGTCTCTCCCTCCCCCTCTGTCTCCCACTTCCTGTCTGCCTCTCTCCCCCTCTCACTCTGTTCTCCTCTTCCTGTCTGTCTGTCTCCCTCTCTCTCTCTTTCATTCTCACTCTGTCTCCCTCTTCCTGTCTGTCTGTCTGTCTGTGTCTCTCCCTCTCTCTGTTTCCCGCTTCCTGCCTGTCCCTCTCTCTCCCGGTCTCCCTTTCTCTATCCCCCAACTACAATGGGAGAAACGCTGATCTTTACAACCTGAGATTTTTTTCCCCTATCAAATTGGGAGCCCTGTAAAAGCTTCAACCTACAACATTTGTACCAGTGATGAACATCAAATGAGATATCAAAGTGTCTTTAATACAAAGTAAAGGGGGTAAGAGCACTTGCTGAGAATGCCATTTGGCTCTTGGATACCAGTAACCCAGGATATTGCCAAAGCTAGGGTGGTGATGACAGCAGAGAACCGCCGCATCCATAAAACATGGCTGTTCGCGTAGGAGGCTGCTGTGTCTTCCCCTCCCCCAGGCAGGCACACCACGATGACACATTCCAGCCCGCCCTGGGCTGCGTCTACACTGCTGATGTTTGGTACTGAGCCAGCACAACACTGAATGCTGTACGTGTATATTACTGACAGCTCCCTGGCCAGCAGGAGAACGCGGACAGGCTGCTCTGGTGACCTGTGGTCCCTCACCTGACTCACCCCATTTTAACCCTGCTGTTCTCTCCTCTCCACTACAGCTCCTTGCACCGTTCTGTCCAGGCCTTCTTCCCCTAGTGGGGCTCCCTCTGGTGGTTGAGGCTTGTGGGAGTGCCACCGTCTAGAGTCCAGATAGCCAAGGCCTCAAGCATGACGATCTGGGAAATAACAAGACAAATGAAAAGATAAAGAAGTCAAAATAATACAAAAGTACATCGATTAAATGAACTGATACATTTTCTCCAAAACATGCAATTTTCCAAAGTGGTCCAGCTGTGTTTTTCTACAGTGTGTGCATCCCATCATCTGAGTGTCCTTTCATCTAGAGGAGAGAGTGACACTCGTGTCACCGATCCCGCGAGAGCCCGCTGGGCGGACGTTGTCCATGTCCAAAAGCCTGTCAGTGCCTCCGCTAAGTCGCCAGCAGGGTTTTGGTTCTGACTGTTACTCTCTGTCACACCCAGAAGCATGCGCTCACGCTCAAACCACACATCTGGTACAGGGCCACAGAGAGAAATAAATTACAGTTGCTTTCATTTATAGGACAGTGTGTTTGTGGGAAATGAGAGCAAGATGGAGAGTGAGGGGATGTCCCTCCCTCTCAGTGATTGACAGCTGTCAAGATGCAGCACACAGCTTTGCCTCCCATTCACTACACCCATGTGGGTGTTAATGTGATACGCCGTGGCTGACCATCGTCTGTCGTCAGCCCTCATCTGCACCGAACCCTCGCAACATCCTAACGATGTGATGATATAACTGACTTCCCGATAATTCCTGCTTGGCCTAACATGGAAAGTATGTACTAATGTGAGGTTGCCATTTCAAAGCAGAGTGCATGCGAGGTTGCTCCATCTGGATGGACTCTCATCCACGGTGATCCACAGACTGTTCTGTGCATTTAATATCATTTCATTCCCAAGGGGGGTCATGGCAGAATTCCAGCTCCTCCTCTGACATCAATGTGACACCATCTTTTCACGCTCTTCCCTCCCACGAGAGAGCTTTAGCGGATGCTAAAAGCCGCTGCCCACAGCAGAATTAGCATTTATTACACTATCACTGTGTCAGGCTCAGCAACCTTTCAAAAACTCCCCATATGAACATATCTTGCTGGTTTTACTCGCTATCTCAAAACGGTTCTCAACCGGATTCCAGCTCAGAGTCAAGTGACTGCATTGTGGTGCTAAATTGCAATTAGATGTAGTGATGAGACAAACAATGCTTCATAACCCATGGTGGGTGGGAGTATCCTGAATTAACCAATCAAATTAAATGAGGTGTCAGAACCTGTGGTGGGTGGGAGTTGATGATACTCTCATCCACAATGGGTTTTGAAGCCTCATTTGACACATCACTAATGAAAGGATTAAGTTAATCCACCTGCTGTTCAACTAGCAGCTAACCATAAGGTAGTTTTCAGACTGGTAACACAAAATGCCTTTGGATAAAATGACCATGTAAGCAGTTCTAATAAATCATGAACAGCTGATGAAAAGTAGAAAGCAACTTTGACCTTGGGAAGAGTTGGGTTCCAATGGGCCTCATCTATAGTAACTCATAGCAAACTAAAGGCTCACCACATGTGGTATGACATCTCTCAGAGCATGCAAAGATCACTATGGAGCTAAAACTTGAATTCTGGAGGAGCTGTAACCTTCCTCATTTGCATAAAATATAGTATTATTGCTGCTTCGATAGTTCCAAAGTTTTGGACCTACCTAATGAGCAGAGCAAAACGTGAGGACTGCAGATGTAAAGTGAGGGCCAGGGTCAACCAACTAATAACCTGTAATCTGTCTCTCACAGAGAGCAACCCAGATCCTTCACGGGATTAAGGTATCTTTACGAGTGTTTTAAAAAGCACATTATTCCAAAACAGCCTTACTTACGAGCTCATCCATCCACAAATAATGAAAATCATGACCCACATGGGCTGTGCTATAGGTTACCCATGTGAAACATTCACATGATACAATATAACAGAATACTCCTCCTATGTCATGGTGTGTTTCAGCAGAAGGCTAAAGAGACACAACTGAGATCCATCATACACATAAACCCAATCAACAGGCAGGATCGTGTCACCATAAGGTTTTGGGAGGAGTTCTCCAGAGATCTAACCAATGAGCCTCAGTCAAACTACGGAATGAACTAAGACATTTATACTTGTGCCAAAAATCTACCAATGCAACAAAAATAAAACTGCACACTTTATACATTTTGGCAGATAAAACAATCAATACATCAATCCTACTTTATTATCACTGTCATTGTATTACTATAAACATCCTCAGGAGCCAGCCGGCACATGATCGGACAAAACTGCGCTAATTAAGGCTTTACTTCAGGCTGTTCAGCGGTGCTCTGGACCATCAGGAAAAGCTCCATGTGAATTCCAGCATCAAAACCAGAGTGGCTGGAGGTGGAAAGACCCAATGAGAGACAGCGGACACACACTTTAATCCACAGACAATGTTTACATTCAACACCTCAGTATTTACTTTTGGGAAGAGCAACACTGGGCCATGTCTCAGTCCAAAGCAGGGACTCAAGCTGCATTTATATCCAAGATTTAAAGCTTAGGCTAGACTTGATCTAAAGCCACCTTGACATGATAGGGGCTGCAAAAAAAATGGTTGTTTCTAACTTGAGCCAGCAGCACCTTGGTCAAAGGAGAGTGTCTCCAGCTAGGCTGCCACCTGTAGCCCCCCCAGTCCATTTCACATGTGTTTGATCAGCATGGGCAAATGACAGCAACACCAGTGAGACAACGGTGCCGAGCCCTGCAGCCGAAGCAGCCACGCCTCGTTCTGCTTTGTGGTCAGTTGTGTAATTAATACTGAAAGTAACCCAGACTAATTACACAGCACATATGCTCCAACCTCTGCTGTTCCCCTGCTCCTCTGCATTATTTATCTCAGGCTGACTACTGTAGGTAAAGCCAGTAGATGTAAAACCATGCACTAGGCTTTGCACTGCAAACAGTGCGGCCCACTGACTCAGAGATCCAATGAGGCAGTATCTATAAACCCCAGTCAATGCCTGCATGCCTGCACACCGTGATTAATTCATCATTCACGACACAACGTGATACTAGTACGACATTCTGCAGAAACAGGAACATCTATAAATAGCTGATTTCAATAATGCACCAGAAGGGAAAATCTGCTAAAAGCCATAGTGCAGTGACAGCACTTCTTGCTGGCCAATGGCTTAGTTCAAATCACAGTAATAAAAGGCAAATTAAAGTTCAAGTTTGGGATGTGTGATGCCAATGCATCAGTTCCACTTCCATCTCCACAGTTGCTAGCTGCCAATCAGACTGATGCGACATCACAGGATGCCATGCATGAGGCAGTCTGTCTGCAAATGCTCCTCAGTCTGCTCTTTTGTTTATGATGTACTTAATGGACAAAACAACACAAACAATCCAAACAATTCGACACATACCAAACTGGGCCATGGATACACGATCCCACAATTAGACCAGCTTGGGCAGATTACAATCACATGACAGGACATGCTGTATGATCTCTCTGCCAAACTATTGTTTCCGAAAGCGGCCTGATTATCCAGCAGACTGGAGCTTCTGTGTTTGGTCCCGCACTTTTTTTTAGTGTCCCTGTGAGGATAACAACACCGGCGATCGACATGTGGGCAAACACAATGCTACCATGACAACCTAACCTGGGAAACAGCAGCAACAGTACACAGTTATAGAAGAGCGCAGACCACATTGTCACGGGAGAGAAACTATTGAGGGGGTGATCAGGTGCTAATTATCATTCACAAATTCAGCTATTATTTACTTTATTAAATTAACTGTGTGCAGGGTAGCCATCTATCTAATTTAGTGAATAAGACGTAAAGTGAATTCTCTGAAAGCTGTTGGAGGACAGCCGTGGAGGAGCAAGCTGACCTCCTGAGACAGAGAGTGAGGATGGTATAGATAATAGAGGAGCAGCACAGGCTGAATGACACCTCGCATCACTCCCTGTGACGAATCTGATGACACACGCTAAAGTCATCACTGCTGTAACAGCTGGAAACATGCAATGCACATCAAAGCATAACCCTTGGATGCACTGTCTCCTTCTTGGGGGCCGAGTGGGCCGATAATGGGGGATTACTAACATCAGAGGGTGAGCTGTAAGGATAATGGCTCATGAGACCACCCGTCTGGATGGACTGAGGTAGTGAGCAGTTAACTCCGCAGGTTCACATACTGAACTTGCTCTGCTCGAGTGAGCAAGTTTCTTCTTGGGCTTTGTCACATGGACAGGTCAGTTCCTGTTATTCTGCTAACCTACTTGTGTTCTTTGCCCTTTTCTAAGCTCTGGATTCAAACACACAGGGCTCAGGCAGCTTGAGATTCTGATTTCAGTGCATATGTCAACAAGTACAGCAGAGCTAAAACGGAAATGTCAATGACCGCTCTGCTCTGCTGTTACTCACCACCAAAGCAGACGAGCAGCTGACACATGACAGTGCAGTGAGAAGGAAGCACAGAGCTGCAGCGCCCCCTGTGTTTGGCAGGAGCCAGCCAGGGGTCTCGGGCTGCCCATTCAGGTTCTCCCCTCCTGCACCACACCACAGCTGGCTGGTGCCATGCAGGCAGCCCCTCTCTCTCTGCCTTTACCTCTCCTCTCTCTGCTGTGCTGTAGATGGTGAGCCCCCCCCGGTCTCCTTCTTCAATCTGCTACTCTTGCAGGAGAGGTGGCCTTACTGAGCATGCTCCTTACAAACGTCTTCCATCGGCGTGGAAAGCAATGGAAGCAGCAGACCTGCCTGGATTCCATATCATTTTGCACGTCTGTGCGTGTGCATAAGTGTGACTGTGCTACAGCCACACACCATCACCATACCTCGTCATCCCACCCTGGCACACTGACAGCTGGTGATGTCCACACCTCTGACGTAAGGGGGGCAGTAAAGTCTTCACACTGTTCCTGATTCACCGTCATTCTGAATAAACTATAAACAGGTCACACCAAAGTGAGAATGACCTAGGCAAGAAACAACATGGCAAGACATGTCACGACCAGAGAGGTATATGTACCAAAACAGTGAGATTAACACCATGTTCAAAAGTAAAGCCTTGGTAAACAAAATAAGCAGCCACAAATCATGCCCACGGGGGACAGGCATTCACCTCTACAAACCTTACTGCTGAGAACCAGAGTGCTTACGGTAAAATGGGGACAGTTTGCTGTGAGGTGTCACCAGCATCCAGGAAGCAATCCATGCTGGATATCCTCGATCCTGCAACACTGACTGTAACTCAAAGCAACCCCAGGTCTCTCCGGATATGGCACCCCGCTGCCTGGCAGCCTAGGGCACCAGCATCCGCTGTGATTCACTGCCTGCACTGCTAAACAAATGGGGACTTAACCAGCTCCATTATGGATCACCTCTGCAGTCCGCTTTCCCGTCATCTCCCCTCGCTGTAGACCACCCTTTCTGTTCCAGTGAGGCCCCCTGCATCAGCAGAACTCTGCCAGGGTGCCGTAAACATTTCACTATGCACAGCGGTAAGTCATCATCTGACAGCGCTCCTGCTAGTGTGCAAATCGATAGGGTGCGAGAGCTAAACCCAAAGCAAAATAAACAGCCGACGGCAAACCATAAACAGGAAGTCCTGAGAAATTTATTCACAATGCCCTTTTACTAATGGAATTTAATTCCTGCTGCCGATGGTACTGTGTCAACCATAACTGTCAGGCAATGGCAGGTAGTGACAAGTCTTGTGACTCCACTGGAGAGGTCCTTTTAAGTGGGAACTGTCCTCAGCTTAGCAGCTGCAAGCTTAAAGATAAGGAATCTCAGCATGCTCCTGTCTTCAAGAGCGATGAGGGCTCATCTTCTTACACACGCCCCTAAAAACTCATTCCAGAATCACGTGAGAAGAGAGGGCTAGAAGCAAGCTAAGCTAAGAGTGATCTGATACAACCAGCCACACAAGTCACGCCTAGTAAAACCAGAAGGCACAGATTAGGAAGGAAAGAGCCCTAGGCAGTATTGCAAAGTAAGAAGTGTCATATACCTTTCAGTAGTGTCAGCTGGAGATACATTTGACCCAATAGTTTAACTGCTCCTACATGCCCTCTGATAGTGGTCGTTACATTAATTGTACTACAAGCTAAAATCATAACCTGGATTTAAATTAATGAGGGCTTTACTGATTCTTAACCATTAATGGCTTTGCACAGTTCTCAGTGAATTACGAGCTGTGTGTTACGGAAAAACCCTTTTTCGGCAAGAACGAATGAACATTTGTGGAATAAATTTAGTTTAGCACATGACAAGAATCATGCTGAACAGAAAGAAGGGGAATAAGACTAAAATATAGAATAATTTTGGTTGCTGCCTGATAATGGCATCTTATAGCATGAAAAATTATAGCAAACAGTCCAGATTTCTTTAAATACTGATGAAAGTCAAAAACATCCCTTAAATTATAAACTTAAAACAATCTTATCAAAAGGGCATTAAGTGATGTCAATTTTCATATCACTGAAAGCACTCGGAACAGAGGAAAGCATGTATGAAGCCCATCCTATTAAAGACATCCTTCTAGAATATTCTGTGACATTCCAGCATGCACAACAGCCGCTCATGTAATTTCTAAGAATGGGACAATGCAAAGCTGCATGTTTATCAGGGGTTTTTACAACCTGGTGCAGGAGGCCAAAAAGAAAAACTGCCAGGACCTTATTTGCTTTCTAGCAGATTACAGACTTGGTGATGGCGACATCCCTGTGTAGCACGATGTGGGACTTCGCTAATGGCCAGATGGGCAAACAATCAATTGAGTGTGGAGCTGCATGGCACAATGCACAAAGGAAGGGGCGCGTTACTTGTTGCAATACTTAGATACATACATTTTTACTAAACTATCCTCTACGGCTGAAGGCTGTTCTTTTGCATTTACTTCAGCCTATGATCAAGCTGCCTTCTAGTTTTACTTGTTACAGATCCATATCACCTTAGCCTTTAGGGTTACTTTACA
This sequence comes from Gymnarchus niloticus, assembly GCA_009936485.2. NCBI lineage: Eukaryota > Metazoa > Chordata > Actinopteri > Osteoglossiformes > Gymnarchidae > Gymnarchus > Gymnarchus niloticus. The sequence goes on from JAACJT020000030.1 coordinate 3,326,094, forward strand.
CAGACGGCTCTATAACAGCATACGCTTTTATTTTATGTATATTCTCTACCTCTGGCCAGCTGCATTATGACAGAAATAAATATGCTGCATATGGCAGGGCAAAACATTTATTCACTGAATGTAATTACCCAGATTGGGCTCAACATTTGCATGGAAAGTTTAATCAACATTGAGAGTGAGCCTCAGCTGTGTGTTCTCCATGAGCTCCTAACCACAATGAGATCTTTAACACCTCCAAATTTGGGGTTTTTCTATGATACCTTCTGCAATAGGCCAACATTATAATACACTAAAACAAACTTCCCTCTGTAGGCACTGAAATCTAGATGAATTTCTATTATTGCTGCTGTTGACATTTCCATCATGAAGGAACATGTTTAGATATACAGAAGCTACCATGAGAAACCAGACAACATGCTTAGCAGCTAGACAAACCAGTTACCATAATCTGTACAACTCAGCAGACTCTAAGGGCTGGGGTATCCTTAAAAAGGTGTCCGAACTTGCCGAAGTCAAAACACCGCCAAATACGTTGTTTGAAACAAACAACAACATGTGTGAAAAGCTGCAAAAAGACATTGTACAGCTCATCCTACCAACACAAGTGGGTGAACAGTAATTTTGTGCAAATTTGTCTTTTGCTTCAAGTGGTAATTTCTTATTTTATCACTGAAAATGTACTTATTTTATTAAACCTCCAGCTTATTTTAATCAGATCGGTCCCATTGAGATTTAACATCTCTTTTACAACCGAAACCTGGCCAAAATATGGAGCAATAATAAGTTTTGGGCAAACAATTAAAAGATAAAACACTTTAAAACATATCACCGGTATGAATTTAAAGTCTCGCCGTAATCTGTAATACAGATGTGGATACGTATGCAAGAGCTCGGCCAACTTTCTCCCGTGTTTATTCAGCTGACTACTCAACATGTTTTGAACAGTTGTGGAGAGTGGGTGGTCCCAACCAAAGAAACGATGTACACCAAATTTTTTGATTGCTTGTCTCTGCATTTTCTGGTTGCTGCAGCGCAATGAATGCCAGGTAAACAACGTGTTTTCATCTTTTTAGTTAGAAGTATCCCCCACCCTTGATTACCAGTGACAGTTTTGATTTGAGGAATGATCCTTATGTGTGTCCATCTGAAGCACATTTACTCAACGTTCAAACTCATGCACGCACCTTCAAGCCAAATCCATGTATGGTTCCAGCCCTTTGAAAAGCAGTGTTCACACAGAATCCATAAAGAGTACAAAGATAAAGAAGCAGTTGGCAGAATCAATACCCTGTGCCTTGAGGTATCTATTTCACTCAAACACACCTCCTCAGTTTTCCTGAGTAATCCATATTACTGAGAGAAATCACCAGAGACCAAACCTAAAAACACGCTAATAAATTCTGATGATGTTATTTTCATGCTGATGAGGTGAAGAAAAGGCATGCATGCAGTTTCAGTATCTACACAACAAAGAGGCCATGGAGTCAGGAAGGAGATAATGAAAGCACCGGGATGCTAACTGCATGCACAGAAAGGAGCAGATGTGACTCGCAGAGAGGACCAGGTGCAACCGGTGGGGAATGGTGAATCCGACTCGCAGAGAGGACCAACTGCAACCGGTGGAGAAATACGAATCCGACCCACAGAGACGACCAGATGCAAGCACTGGGGAAAAACGAATCCGACCCGCAGAGAGGACCAGATGCAAGCGGTGGGGAAAAACGAATCCGATCGGCAGAAAAGACCAGATGCAAGCGGTGGGGAAAAACGAATCCGACCGGCAGAGAGGACCAGATGCAAGCGGTGGGGAATGACGAATCCGACCGGCAGAGAGGACCAGATGCAAGCGGTGGGGAATGACGAATCCGACCGGCAGAGAGGACCAGATGCAAGCGGTGGGGAATGACGAATCCGACCGGCAGAGAGGACCAGATGC
>JAACJT020000030.1:3328129-3350294 GCA_009936485.2 Gymnarchus niloticus
ATCCGACCTGCAGAGAGGACCAGATGCAACCGGTGGGGAATAAGGAATCCGACTGGCAGAGAAGACCAGATGCAAGCGGTGGGGAATAACAAATCTGACTTGCAGAGAGGACCAGATGCAACCGGTGGGGAATGACGAAACCGACTGGCAGAGAGGACCAGAGGAAAATGCCGGGGAATAATGAAACCGACTCGCAGAAAGGACCAGATGCAAATTCCGGGGAATAACAAATCCGACCCGCAGAGAGGAGCAGATGCAACCGGTGGGGAATAACGAATCCGACCCACAGAGAGCACCAGATGCAACCGGTGGGTAATAACGAATCCGACTCGCAGAGAGGACCAGATGCAAGCGGTGGGGAATGATGAATCCGACTCGTAGAGAGGACCAGATGCAACCGGTGAGGAACGACGAATCCGACTTGCAGAGAGGACCAGATGCAACCGGTGGGGAATAACGAATCCGACCCGCAGAGAGGACCAGATGCAACCGGTGGGGAATAACGAATCCGACCCGCAGAGAGCACCAGATGCAACCGGTGGGGAATAACGAATCCGACCCGCAGAGAGCACCAGATGCAACCGGTGAGGAATAATGAAACCGACTCACAGAAAGGACCAACTGCAACTGCCGGGGAATAATGAATCCCACCCACAGAGAGGACTAACTGCAACTGCCGGGGAATAATGAATCTGACTCACACGGAGAACTGAATGCAAATCCCAAGAAGGAATGAATCTAACTTTACGGGTGGTTCACAGAGATGTGATTTACAGAGAGGCCCAAATGCGAGGAATGAATTAATCTCACAGGCGCTGACCTTTCCAGGTCTCATGGGTACTGTCTACACTGTCTCTGCCCCAACTCTCGGTGCACTTAACCCTATTGAGATTATTGCAAAACATAAAAGACCTTAGGAGAATTCAATGGCATCCATCAGTCTCCTCCAATCTAAAGATGTCAAGGTGGAATGATGCATTCTCTACTGTAAAATCAAACTATGCTACAGTCTGAGTACTGTTTTTATCCAGCAACCATTTTGCTTAAGGTGGTAACAGGATCTGTTCCACATTCAGTCTGGAAATGAAATTAATCTCTACTTGCCATTCGCAGAAGTTCATTGGAAAGTTGTTCCCACATATCCAATCTTACTTTGAATGAGACACACACATAGATGTGAGAGGAGAGGTTGGCTGCCTCTTCATTGGACCATAAGGCTTGAATTCTATTTAAACACCACAGATCTTCATTTGGGGTCTCCCATTCCATAGAAATAGAACATTAAACATCACAGCACTGGTACCATTTTGCCAATGAATTCCTTTATTCCTCACACTTTATCCTGCCTGGTATTTTTCATTTCAGTGTGTTGACCAAAATCCAACCCTTACTGGAGCAGGAATTCAGCGCCGCCCCTGGGGCACTGCATTGTACTGCAAGGGGACTTTGGGCCAACTCAAGACAAGGAGTTGTGCGAACAAGACCATGCTCAGGTTTCCATGAGTGGATGAGACAGCTGGGTTCCTGCTCGTTATATCACTTATTGTAGGTGGAGCTTCTGCCCCAGACATTGGCTCAGCAAAAACCTCAGCCCATAGGCTGAAAAATAGTCAGTGAGTGAGAGTGCACATGTCAGACGACGTATATGTCAATCGACAAGGCTTCTTGTAGTCATGGTCTTTCCCACATTGAGATGCCATTGGGAAGAAATCCAATTAGTAAAACAATAAAATGAGAATTTTTGGATTTTAACTCATGCATTGGGGTTGGGACTTAAATATACAGCCATCACAACCTGAGGATTTACATCAGCATTAGTGTAATGAGCTAAAAATAAACCAAGTTAAAATTAGCAGTTAGACCATAGCCCCTGCTCCACGGTGAAAAAATTGCCACTTTTAACAGGATTTCCTGGTCTGCTGTTTTATACGTCTAACAAGTTCCCATTCACTTACACTTGAGTCCTTTGATGTCCACAAAAAATGACTGATATTCATAAGCAGAGCCACTTTGACAGAATTCCTCTTTGCTCTGCATGTTTTTAATGACAGTAGCTGACTTCTCTTGCTTACATCAATTTAGCGACCTGCTTGTGTCGGCTGCAGCTCCCAGCCGTGTTAACTTTCCACTAGTTTCTTTCCCGGAGGACAGAAGTAGGTCTGCCAGACATATTCACCAGCATGACCAGTAGATCTCAGTGGCTGCACTACTTACCAATTTTCTGCCGTGAATGAGACCCCAGTGTTCTTTCCTGCTAATCAATAGTTTTGGCACAGAACCCATTTGGTGGTGTCCATTATTACTCCATTACAGTGTTCCAAATGACCCACATGCTGCAAATCTTTCAGCTTTCAGAAAACCTGAGCACAGTCAGCTGTAAGCCGGCTGCCATGGATATGATAGGCCACAGAAATAAAGCGAATAAGTGTTAACAGGTTAAGTGCTCGGTCAAAAGGGAAGATCACACTAAAGAGCGTATCTTGCGAGAATTAAAATGGGAGGCCACACTAAGAAGCACAGCTGACTGGCCTCGCTCTGCATCAACATCAGACCCAGCTGGCCTTTAATTAGCCACCATTCTGTAATTAGCAACGCTGCGTATTGGCTTTTACTGATGCACCAACAGTCTACCATCTGCCTGACATCCTTTGTGAACCGTCACTCGACATGACAGGGATCGGGTGGGAGAGCTTGACACATTGCCTCTCTCACTCTGTGACTGTCTCCATCCAGCTGCAACTGCTATGTCAGGGATCCAATGGGGGGCCTGTTTATAACCACAGCACAAATAACACACAAGTTATGGAGGAAGAGTAGCTGACACACGCCCAACCTGACAAACCAGGCGGCAAGCCTGGACTCCCAAACCTGCTTGGGATCTGTCAGGCTGAAAGACGAAGACTCCTAACAGATGCTGTACCCTTGGACATCCTGTGTTTATATGCATGGAATCAATATGGAGAAACAAACACAGAAATGGAAACTGAATGGATGGCTTGATGGTAACAAGCTCCCAAGGCAAGACGTCCCCATCGAGTCAGGCTACCAACGTGGAGATATGGGGCATAGTAAGGTTCTGTTCTGTCTGTCTATATCTTCTGGTTCCCTGGGGAACATGAGGCCGTGACAATCCGCTTCCATCTTGTTCCGTCATTGCCAGCGCAAGGCTCTGTGCAACACTGCAGTAACATCAGTGGTCATTGTTATTATTCCAATATTTAACTGATACTTTATTCAGGACAACTTAAAATAAGGTCCCTTCTCAATCCCATAGTTTATAGGATCAATGAAGTTACTCCCTCAAAGGACTTTACCCTAAAGGATTACCCTTCAGGTTATAAGGCTATGGTCTTGACTTTCGTGGTACCTGACTCCCCAGTCTACTAAGGATAGGAAGTGTCTTTTTGCTAAGTCACTGACCAGGGCCTTTTCATGACTTGGCAAACAGTATCAGATAGCAGTCACTTGAGTCATTTCATACTAGTAGTTTTTGGCTTGCAGCTGGTTACATCATATTAGGACGAAGAACATGTGTTTGCCTTTTGTGTGGACTAGTCTGCCTTGTCATTTTCCCAATTTACATAATTCATACTGAATTTAGGAGAAGTTTATAATGAATTGACAGACAAGTATTTTATAGTACGAATGATAAGTAAATCCTTTCACTGTCAAATATGGCAGCATGTTAAAGGTAACAACAGAATATTCTTGGTTGATTTTATTACAAACAATAATCTGTTCTGTGACATTAATACCTTATTAGTTATGGAAATTCAACATAAGCTTCAAAAAGAGCCCTGAATGATTTTTAAAATGCATTGATTGGAGCCATTTAATTTGATGTAACATGTTAATTAACTCCCTAGTAATGCAATCTTGCTCCAAATGGAAAGAGGTACACGTTTTCATATTTTACCCATATCAGCGATCTGTTAAGAGCATTTTTCCTACTAGCCAAACCACTGACAAAGTCTAAGTAATTACCCAAGTTTATTAACTCTAGAGTTATTGATTTCAATTGTCATTCTTTGATACATGCTGGTTAAGAGCTAATCAATCAACTCTGGCCCAATCTGACCGTCTGATATACAGCTGAAATAAATCCTGACCTCATACAAGAGAAAAGCCTATGGGACTGAATTATCCCCAGTATACGGAAGAAGTGATGACACAGTTCTGCATCAGCCGGTGGTACATTCCATCTAGCTCTTCATTACCTGACCTAGCTGCAGTCTGAAGAGAAGCTTAGGCTGATCTACTACAATTCCACATACAATTTTATGCAAATATGTTAAATTATACAGAGCAGAGTCTCTGCTCAGTATTAAAATAAGCTAAAAGTAGCAATATTTTAAGGCTGACCTAATCCTGAAATACGGTAACTTCTGCTGAAGGCTGTTTCACCCCAAAGCAAACTCATAAATCAAAGACATTAACAGATGGGAAGATGGCCTTTGCTTGTGTCTTCGGTCAACCCTGGGGCAACCAGAGAAGAAACCACCTCTTTTGACAGGGGGTGCCAACTGGCCCATGGGACTATTCATCGCATGCAAAACTCTTCAGCCACAGCATGACCTCTTCGTGTCCAGATTTAAATACCGTGTACATCTAAAAAGCATTTCAAACAAATCAATCACAATCAATATTTAATGTGCCGCATCAGAGAACTGACAAAGAAATGCATCAAACGTTCTATTGGACACTGTGCTCTGGACAAAAATACATCAGAACAAAACAGCTCATTTCAATTTTACTCTCTTCTCTTAGCACAGCAAATGAAAGGCAACTTACCTATGAACAATCTCCAAGTGTTCTCAATGGGGATTAAAAAGCCCTATTAAGAAGTCATTTCCTCCTGGTGTAAACCATAGAAATATACATAAAATCTAAAAAGACACCCTCTTCGCTTCTCTGTAATATTGCAGGAGGTTCTCCCATAACTGACATAACTGGATAGCAGCAGTGCTCTCCCATAGGCTTACATTCCCAGCTGGTTTCTCCAAATAATGATAGGCTCCATAGGGCTTGACACTGCTGCCAATATTATTTGTGAAACCATCCTGATGTCACGAACCACAGAACGCGCTCGCTAAGGAGCCGCTGCCGCCTACCTCGTGCATGATCTAGTGACGTCAGGCTACAGGAGACAGTCGCGAGGCATCTTAAAGGGACACGGTGACGCCCACCTTCGATCGCTGACTGTTTACACCGGGTAAATAACGCCGTAAAACCCGCGGATGGCAACAGCAAGCACGCCGTCGAAAACCCCTGGGCATTTTATCTGCTCCAAAAGTCTAGAGTTAATTACAATAACGACCACAAACCTTCTCCTAAAATAGGCCCATCAAATTACTTTTTCATAGTTCATGGGTTAGTTAAAACGGTAACATTCCGAGCTTGTGTTATTTCAAAGTTAAGGGAATTTTTTCATATGCTATTAATGCTTCCGAAAACACTTATTTTAAATACAGGAACACACAATAAAACGAAATATAAAGCTAAAAATGCATTCTAAACCAGATTTGATATTGCTACAAATTTGTACCGTGTTTATATATGCAAACAGCACCGTTGACAAGAAAAGGTGTATTATTTCATTTAACTTAGAGGAGTTAAATTACAGCGCCATTTATTCTGTTGTATTCATTTGTATTGGGAGCCTAAATTACATCAGCCTAAGGCAGTGTGAATATTGCTGAACTTCTTGACGTGGATTACACCATCATGATTAGCTCACGTTTTAGTAAAACAAAGGGCAATAATCGAGGTACCTGCCCGACGACTACACGTGGACCGTAACTGTTCAACCTAACCAAAGCTCAGCAAATTTTCGCTACAAAAGGCAAGATCGGAAGCAGCAAGTTATACCGTACTGTACACGGAATGTCACCAAATAAACTCAGTTCTGAATGAAGGAAATCAGAACGTGTGGCCGGTGCAAAATTCAACACCTGCCTGTGCTCCGCAATGTAGACAAAGAGCGAGGGCACATATTATGCCACCGGTATCCCCCTTAGCCCCAGTAGCATGGCATGCAAGTGTCGCAGTATTAAACCTCTGAAAGTCACTCAACCAAAATATTAGCGTTACACGTGTAAAGAAAGACAACAAAAGCGAGTGCTTCCCAAGTTTTCCCACTGAAACATATCCAAGTTGCAGATGATGCAATTGTTCCCTCGAAAGAGCCACAGAATGAGGCAGCTCACGCATCCTCGTATTAGCCATATTTACCTTTCTCTCGTCACTTTCAGTCTTGAAAGTTGCCCGAGTGAATATTTCCTTGTTGAAAATCGTCCCCAGCGAGCTCACTCCAATGGTCAGGCAGTTTGCTAAACAGGCGAACACGTACGGCTTCATCCGGTACCAAAGGCATTCATTCTCTTACATGTGACACCTTTCCAGCGATCACTGAGGGTGGAATGTTATCATTTTTCTGGAGATTCAGCAACACGATGTATATTTCAGTGGGGTAATCCCCAACTGTCCCCAAGGCAGCGATGCGAGACAACCCCCCCGCACAATACATACGTCTCCATGGAAACTGCTCGGGGCAAAGCACTGACTCTGCAGCTGATTGGTCAGATTCGAAGAAACGGCGAGCTCGTCAGGAACGCGTTTACCTTTGTGACACTGGAGTACATATATATATCAGCTGGGCTCAGGGGTACCTGACGAATGCGACCATCCATCTTTTACAACCAACCTAACTGCATGCCTTTGGACTGCAAGGCAGGGGTGCGATTCGAACATCCAAGCTGCAGGCATGAAGAATTTACTGATCAATTACAATTTAACAATAACACTAACAAAATACCCATTATTGTTCTTTAAACCTTCAAAAGTTTCATGTTAAGTTCTCCTGTGGGTCCGTACTGCTCCAGGGGCACATTATATGGGCGGCTCTCCTTTGTGTCCTTTTCTGTTATCATACACTCGACACCCAGTGACAGTTATTATCTTGCCGTTTACCTAGGCTATTTTAAACTGACCTAGGCAGCCTCTGAAAAAAGGTTCAGCTCCCACATGCTGGGACCACACATTGGTTCTGTGTTTTGGTTTTAAATATTGCAAAAACTTTTGAGCTTCAGTTTACATGTTTTTTTTTTCTCTCTCTCTTCATTAGTCCATCCATCCATCTTTTAAGGGTCATACTGAGCCTCGAGCCTATCCCAGGGAGCACAGAGAACGGGACACCCTGGACAGGATGTCTGTCCATTGTAGACCTCAAACTATGGGAAAACCAGAAATACTATGACTTTGAATGGCAAAAGGAAATCCAAGCAAACCTGAAACAAACTGCAAACTCCATACACACAAAGGCTGTGGCAGGTATTGAATTTACACCCCTGGAGGGGAGGTCTAATACCTCATTGCTACTGCACCACTGTTTTATATGTGTTTATCTTAATGTTTATCAATATAGCAGGGCTATGCTGAAAATTTAATATTGGGCTAAATCAGAGCAGGGTTTTGAAAGAATTATTAGTAGGCAGGAAGTTCTAATAGTGTAGTAACATATATGCCATGGAAGTGCATAGGCACAATTAAGAGATCGGAAGAAAAATGCCATATTCTACTTAAAGTTTTTCTCTACTGCTGTTGATAATTACTTTTAAACTAACAAATTACTTTCCCATATGATGCCACATAATTCAATTTCTGATATTATTGTTATCACACATCTTACACATCTTTGCATGTAAAAGTTAAGGCCTGCAGGCGTTAAGGTTTCATCTTTCCTCTGAAGTTTGGATTGTCTGCTGTGTGTGCAGGTTTTCATTCAATATGGACTGATAAGCACATTGTTGTATTAACTGCTTCCCAGATCAGATGATTTTAGCTATCCATCTTACTACTGAGAGACAGAGAACCTGAGAATGCAGCAGTTCTTTAAAACTGGCCAATGGCAGTCCTATGGCAACACTGATTGCCCATGGAGCCACCTGAAACAGTCAACAAGCAACTGCACTTTCATGAGTTACGCTAGACATCATGCACATAAAATATAAAGAAAATGATTTTATTAACCTTTCTTCATCAAAACAATTCACATGAAAGCTTAGACTGAGTATATATAAAACTGTGCCAGAGATGATCAGAAAGCTTTGTGTAAAAACCATTCACAGATATCATACACTCACCTGAATTAAATCTGCAATTTCTCTTGCCAAATAAAAGATTAATGTATTATTATTAATGCACAATATAATTAGCCAGCACAATGTGTGTATATACCCAGGATAAGATTCCACCTCTAATACCATTACTGTTTCTGGAACTTAGACCTTTTATGTCAGGGGTGTCCACAGAGGGCCAGTGTGGGTGCAGGTTTTCATTCCCACCAATCAGGAGCCACACCTGATTCCACCTGTTTAATCAGTTGAGCTTGGTTTTCAATGAACTCAGATGTGGCTTCTGCTTGGTTGGAATGAAAACCTGTACTCGCAATGGCACACCTCTGGACATCCCTGTCTTATGTGCTACAATAACAGAAGTTTAGAAAATGCGGTGTACAATTTTTTAATCAAATAAGTGACACAATAAAGTAATTGAAACATTTAATGTAAAAACAAGCTTTTTAGAGCACTAATGTATTTGTTATGCAACTATTTTTATGAAAACTGCTTTCAGCTTCAGCTTCAATGAAGTGCAGCAATTCCCAAATGTGTGTAATTTTCTGTAAATTCTGGTATTGATAGAGAAATGAGGGTACTTCACTTACCTCAGCTATGTAGTGAGGGACCAGATAATGGGGTATGTCTATTTCCACCTGGTTGTGCATTTCTAAGCTCATGGATGCCATCTGTCAGTGAAGGCTTGCATGCTATTAAAGTTCACCCTCTGCTGCCCTCTGCTGGCACATTGTCCTTGGACAGCCTTTTTTTTACCGCTGATCCAGGGAGTCCGACGTGACACCTACTTCATTTAGTGAATAACCAATGATTATTACAGACTGAAACTTTGTCTTTGTGATCCCCAGGTAAGCGTTCAGTAACAAGGGGATTTTAAAATACCCCTTCACAAGTACATAGTGTTTAGCTATCACTTTGTACAAATTTAACCAGTCCATATTCCGGAAACAATATCATTTGTAAAATAAAATTAAAAAAAAGACCCATTAAAGACATTTAGGATAAAGAAAAAGAATTTGACAGAATTATTTAAGTTCATTGAAGTGAAATGTATTAGGGTTATGTTAGTATAATTTATTAGGATCACAAAAACAGTTCACCAAAGTGAAATATACAGTACATATTTTAAATACTCCTTCAGAGGTGAAGATTAGGTCAACCCTAAAGCAATATGTACACATTAGAATTAAATTAAAAAAAAAAAAATCTTTAAAAATATTCCAAAACAATATATATATCCATCCATTAGATCTTGTTGTTACTGTTATTAGTATTAATAGTACATATTCAACCCTTTACATCAAGGATAAGGCAGACTAATCTATTTTTACCTGCAAAATTCATCAGAAGTTGCTTGTCCTTTCTCTTAAAATCTGTAAAAATCATGCCATTTACTTATTGCCACCTGTCAGTAATTGTGCATGTCAACTGTAATACAGAAAGAAGTGTTAAACTGTCTATTTTAAGTTTCTGACCCATACAGAGTTGAGCTGCTGCATTTTTTGACATATTGATATAAATAAATCTATTTGTAGAGTATTTGTTTTTCCCGCTCTGGATGCAGGTCTTGGCAAGGCCTGGTTTACCTATCAAGGTAAAATTCGATTCCAGGTTACACTTCTGTTCTTTGAGGAATGTTGTTGAGAGGGACACTTTCCACTGAGGGCGTTTTCAAGCTGTTCTTATCACCCTCCTTGGTGTCGTCTTGAAACATCTCATCCAGTCGTTCAGGGTTGACGTAGGTGTAGAAGTGGGCCATGATGGAGAAGATTATGCAGACAGCCACAAGGAGACCAGCAAAGAGTCCAAACTCCACCCTCTAGGATGAAGGTGGTTATATTAGTCACATGTTTAGCTGACACTTGTTAAAGCAATGTATAATTTGCCCATTTTTTATGCACCAATTAAGGTCAGATCTCTTGATCTGAGATACTATGAGAGAACCCTTCCAGCAACCTTCCAGTGACTTTCAGTATGTCCATGTTCTGGACCCCAATGCCGCCTGTGGTCCTTGCTCTATATACTGAATGTTTTATGGACTCATTGACTATCACAAGTCAAACTGAGACGGTAGGCATTGTACCTTACCTTTAGTAAGACAGAGATATCACAGAGCAGCTTAAAGTTAAATCTGTACAGCACTGAGACTTCCTGACAAAACATAAACCCTTCACTGGTTAGGAATAGGAAAAATGAAAATGATCATTATGTGTTAACTAATGAGTTAATGCCTGAACTTTTTAATATCCTCGGTACTATATGTTAGTGCAGGAATGTTAGTTGTCAATATAAAACTACCGAGAAAAGGAGGTCATAAATGCTTTGATGGTGTCCCCTTCAGATTTATTGCTGTGATTCATTGCAGTTGTTTCTTAATATTGACCTAAGGCGATTCATTTCCAGTGAAAGCGGAGTATGAAGAAGAGTATGAAATGCTTTTTTGCTGAAACACGCAAAGAACGTGGCCTCCCAACTGCCCTCACAGCTTATAGCACTTCTCAGGACATAAACTCACCTGCTGCAGACTTGCTCCCTTGGCCACCATGAGCACAATCACGTTGCCAAAGGCCACCGTCAACAGCCAGCCAGCTTGCAACACGGATTTCATATTGGCTGGGGCCTAAGAGTAGACAGGTGGGAATGAGTACGAGGATGGATGGTGTGGTGTTACAGGGAGGACTACGAGTATAGATGCGGTGGTGGTACAAGGATGAGTACGAGGGTGGATGGTGTTACAGTGAACATGCTGGAATGGCTTCTCTACCTGGGAATAGGAGAATTCTAGGCCCGTGATGGAGAACATGACCTCTCCTGCAGTGATCAAGACATACTGAGGGACCTGCCAGGCTATGTGGATGTTGTTTGCATGGACATCCTCGATCTTCTTGGCTGTTATTCCCTCTCGGCTCAGCTATGATTGGAAAAAACATAATTATGGAAATCTATTAATTTATTCTCTTTCAGAATTTAGCATAAATATTAGGGTAGGACTTTACATACTGGCTTCAGGATGACCGTGTAGGAAGCACCAGAGTCAAGGAGTTCCAGATCTAACAGGTACTTGTCTTGGTCCGATATGCATTTCACATCCCTGTATCTGTCAGACAGCAGTCAGAAGTTCATTGTAAATAGTGATGGGATAAATGAGGCTTCAAAACCCAGGGTGCATGTGAGTATCTTGAACTAACTAATCAATGCTTGCACTAAATGAGGCTTCAAAACCTGCGGTGAGTGCAAGTGTCCTGAACTACCAAAGCATTGATTAGTTAGTTCAGGATACTCCCACCCACCACAGGTTATGAAGTCTCATTTGTCCCATCAGTAATTGTATGTGCTCAGAATGTGATAAAACATAATGTTATGTCATCATCTCAGAGAAGAGTTTTGTCAAATGAGACTTCATTTATATTTACAATATTATTGACACAAAATAGTAGTTAGTCATTTGGTCAGTGAGTACGGTGTGCAGAGGGGCAGTAGTTTGTCAAAACCTTCTGTGGTACTCACTCTCCTCTCACCACGCTCTTACTGGGAGAGATGCCATATGCAGGTGCCACCTGAAAGTCCTGCCCATTGACAGTCACATTCAGGCCCATGCTGTTGGCATTGACAAATCTGGCAAAATGAAAAAAAGTTCTCTCGGTTACAAAAGCTATGAGAAGGTTCATATTAAGATTCTATAAAATTTCATTCCCATTTACAGGGTATTGCAGAGATACTGAATGTGTATTTACCTCACATATGCGTCACCGTTGTCGGATTTCCCAATGTAATCTTCTACCTACAAATCAATTAATTGACATGTTTGCTTCTTAGCTGGATTCGTGTTTCATGCTACATCGGCCATTATGGAAACAGATTTATTGTAAATCTTTACTATGTTTCTGCCTCCCATGCCCTGTCCCCTCCCCTGCAATCAGTGTAAAGAAATTCTATGTCTACTTACAAGCTTGCATTCAATGCTGGTGCTCAATCCTTGGTGCAGAATTAAGCTATACGCCTTTTTTTCATTGAATGAAAGATGGCAGTTGAACTCCTCTGCATTGTACTTGACTGTGACTGTGTGGTTTTTGCTCACTCCATTCAGTGGTAGCCTCTGATATTCCCATGGATCCTGTTAGAGCACATTTATGGTTATTTGGTGTCATTGCTATTTTGAGTAAGGTATAAGAAGTGACGCAAGAAGCGGGAGAAGACCTCACCAGTGTTTACTTAATCAATTAAAGCGGCACACCCTCTGTCTCTGTGAGGGGCCGCTGCCCAGGGGAGCGAGGGCAGGCCTTTTATTCCTCCCTGGTTTCTAGAAGCTTCTCCCAATCCCCTAATTTCCCTAAAATCTTGGGGTGATGCCTGAGTGGAGAAGCCACCTTGCACCCTGATTGTCTCTTTTCTTAGTTTTCTGATAATGATTGAGCATCTTCACCACTAGGGACTGTTACTAGGTAGTGTTGCTAAGTCGGGCCCTGAGTCCTTATCTCAGTGGCCTCGCTAAGGCTTCAGCAATTTCACCGCACCGTTACACCCATTTGGTGTATGTCTTTGTTCTTGTCAATCCTTTTTATACAATTCTCTACTAAAAGACATATAGAATATGATCAAAATATCCAGTCATGATTGTTATGTATATATATCCAATGGTTTCATATTAAATGTTTAGGTACCAATAAAATTAGACATCCAGTTTGGAGAACAGTTTATCACACATTTTCCTACAAATATGGAATGCAGGATACTTTACTAAAGACTACAGAACCCCCGTGACTTTGACCAGGATAAGTGGTTAGAAGATGAATGGATAGATGGTTCATTATTAGGCTAACAATAGAATTTAGTGTGAGCCTAGCTGGTGGTGAAGCCATGGAGATTGAACGAATCGTTCTGTTGGACAGTATGTTTTCTATACTGACCTCATAGGACTTGATGGGGTTTGGGAAAAGGCTAGTGTCAGAAACACTAACCCTGACTTCTCCGTCTGCCAGGTTGAGTATCTGCAGTAAGCTCTCTCCTGCTGATGGAGCTTGCACCGCAAGTTTCTGCCAGAGAAGTATAGAAGGTGATCTCTGTGGCCGTGCTCGAAGGCTCGGAATTATAAAATTCATCTTAACTACTTCCTAGACAGACTAGGGGACCACTGCATGCACACTGATGAGACCACAGAAACTTACAGTGATGTTCACTTCTACAATTGCTGCAGCAACAAAGGCCAGGGCTGCAAGGGCCATACCCGTGGCCATTTTCTTCAAGGGCCTGCAGAGAAAGTGTTGTTTGTAAGTTTCAACTCACACAAAGTCTAGCGGTGGAAATGCAACTGTGTCAAAACAACACATTGTGTATCTAAACACTGAAGAAACAAAACATTCTGAGCAGGAGGTCTGCAGACTGAGATTAGATTTACAAATGTAGACATAGGCGAGATTGGCAACGACCCAGGGTGGCATCATTTAGGGGGCAGCACCCATCATTTAAGGGGGGCTCTGGAGCGGTTTTGCTCAGAATGCCAAATAAGCTAGAACTCCTACTGACTGAAATTATACCGAAAAGGCTGACTCTGTAGCCTGACCAAAAAATGCTTACTTAGCAATGGATTCTCCTTCAACACGCTAAGACCAGCAATACAACTGTAGAATCATTGACCATGGCTTCAGCATATACTATACAAACATGTTCAAAGTCCTTACTACACAAGGAACCCTTTTAGGAATGAAAAGTGTGTCTTAGCATACTAAGCATACTAAAGCTTTTACATTAGACACTTCTAAGAGGTGAATTATACGCATTTAGCATGTTGGTAAACATATTAGTGAAATTACAGGTAATGTCAATATTTAGCTTTGAGTTTCTTTCATTTCATGGTGTCTGTTGTATGGTGAATGTGTTTTCCTGAGAGATCAAGAGTCTGGAGAAAACATTATTCCTCTGGGTTATGACCTAAACTCCTAGAGGATCATTTGGCAAACTCCAAATAATCTAATTAGTCTTCCTAAGCATGACCAGGACTCAGGTGTGAGCAGAGCAATCAATGGAAATTACGATAAATTAAGAAATTTTTCTAACAGTATCCATGGTCATTTTTGCAGTGTGATTTGAGTTACCAGACAGCCCTGAATGAATGGAATAAGCCCTTAGAGGCAAACAAGACTTACGTGAAGTCAATCTTGCAGAGGCCAATGAGTGGATACAATCCCATATCGAAGATTGGAACAAACACCAATATCAGCAAAGGGTTTAGCATCTACGAAATGTGGGAACCAAAGTATCACCAGAATGATGCAGTAAACATCGCAAAATCATAAAAACTTGTGGTAATTTAAGAACACATTGGTGAATGTCCTTGCTCAATACTCGTATATACTGATAAGAGGTTTGAAGTCACAGTAATCATAAAAATCACAATAATTCCTGGCTCCAGGAGAACACAAGGAGGAACTAAACAGATGGCACTCTGGAGACACACTTTACCTGCATTTGATCCGGCTTCAAAACAAACGGACCCTGCAATGCAATTCATTCATTACTAACATTTTGCTTCATTCTTTAAAACATGCTGTGATGATGATCATAGTTTCTCAGTGATTGGTCGGTCTCAGCTGTCCGTCATGTAAGATTTATCCAACTGTCACCTGACAGCCAGGATATGAAAACATTCATTAAAAAAAAACAAGACTTACAAAGTCCAGATTCATTCTTGTGGCCTGCAGTGTCCACCGAGAGCCCTTTGATGGAAAAGAAGATTTTATAATATATTGATTTTCCTCATCCATTCTTCTTCCAATCATTTATGCAGACCAGGGTCACAGAGGGGGCTAGAGCCTATTGCAGGCATCACAGGGGAACAAGGATTGTGCACTCCCTGGATGGGATGCCTGTACATACACTCACACACAAAATGGGCAAATTAAGGGCAAACCAGATCACCCTCTCTTGGTGATAAAACTATAACCTGGTGTCATTAAATTCAACGGGTTTAGGAGAGAGACCTGCCATGTCTAGGATCTAGCTGAGCCAGACATGCTAGCTGGAGTTCAGGTACTGAGGGCTTACTTGCTGGTCAAAGAGAGCCCAGAACATGGGAAGGGGAATGTAGAGGAACAGCACCCGCAGAACCATCTTGATTTCCTCGATGAGGCGTTTCTGTAGGAATGAGCTTGTTTATGCCTCTGGGGACCATCTGCTAGTTTTCATCTGTGTTCAATGCTAATTAAATTGGGATTCCTGTACTAGTGAGTTTCTGTCAAGAGCTAGTGTAAGTAGTAAAGGTTAAACGTGCTTCTGGTAGGTAATATCACCAACAGGTAGAGTTTTCAAAATTCATATGATGCAATGCCTATCTTGAGAACTATAGGACCTCATATCTCTTCTTACCGGAAACTTCTCCTCTGCCCAGTCCAGCCAGTGTGCTCTTTCAGGTTCATGCTTTGACCTTGTCCAGCGATTCTTCACAGCAAACTACAAGACAGGAAGTATGGATACCTGCCAATCACCTCAAATGAATCGCATTTCCTTCAGCCTCATTAAGAATCATGTGACAGACTACGGCGCTCCAACAGGTAGCCATGGCACTCACCCTGATGCATCTACACACATTGAGCAGGATGTTTCCTTCTGGGGGGTTCTTTTTGTACAAGCCACTGCCGGCAAGGAACACGACTGTGTGACAGGGAGAATGTCACATTTTGATTGCAAATTGGCCAAAATTAGAGTTCTGTTTACAGTAAACTTCTGTGTTATAAATTGCTTGTATACAGACAGGTGACTATCCTTTGAAAAGTGGTTGGGTACTACGATAATCAATCCCTACAATAAACTTGTTAAAACTCAAGATTCTTTCTTTCCTAATTCAGAACATACTGTACATACCCCTAATTCTGAAAATATCCAAAAACACCTTTAATCTTGTCATACATCAGGCTTTTCCTCTTGCTACAGCAGCAGTTTTTACCCATAACTGTGCTCATCATAACTGTGTAAAACAGCCAATCTTGCTGTTTGACTGTCTTGATGACATAAGCAAGCCTGAGGTTGCTGAAGCTATTATTTTCACTTCTGGCAGGAACAGCAAAGGGGGTGGAGCTCACTCACCGAGAGCGATAAGCATCAAAGCTGCTGGCACGCCAAAAGCCAGAGCATAACAGTCACCGCCAAAACACTTCACGTCTCCTATAGAGGATACACAGAAGTGCTGTGCGTCAATGACATAGTCATGTGACTCAAGCCCATGATTACTGGGCAAGGCTTTCAATGCTACTCAATCCATGCATAGACTATAAAAAATGTGTCAGAGAATTTCAGTTGACGATACCATGGTTACTCTTCTACAGAACAACTAGATCATGGAAAAGATGTTTTTGTGAAGAACCACAATGCTATAATTCTGGCCATAACTGATAGGTTAGAATGATAAGACTTGTAATCTGAGTTGGAACAGACAAACCTCTGAGGATCGGAGTGATAATAGTTGATATGACACTGCCAGCATTGATTGACATGTAGAATATGGAGAAGAACTTCCTTCTCTCCTCCACCTAAAGCAAAGGAGTTTCAGAGCCACATCAGAGAGAAAACAA
This sequence comes from Gymnarchus niloticus, assembly GCA_009936485.2. Taxonomy (NCBI): domain Eukaryota; kingdom Metazoa; phylum Chordata; class Actinopteri; order Osteoglossiformes; family Gymnarchidae; genus Gymnarchus; species Gymnarchus niloticus. Next base: position 3,344,826 of record JAACJT020000030.1, read on the forward strand.
GAGTTGCTTAGCTGTGAATCTGCTCACTTTCTCCAGAAGCAGCTTCCCCATTCAACCAATGGTGATCTCATTACTACTCAACAGATCAGTCTTTGAACTTCACATTTATGCTACAAGAGGTGAAGACATGCACTGCAACTCATTCCAGCTAGTCCCGCCTTACATGCTGTTCTTCAAACTGGTCTCCTCCGAAAGCAGACACACAGGGTTTGATCCCTCCTGTTCCCAAGGCAATAAGCGCCAAGCCAATCATGGACAGCACTCTGGGGTAAAGAGAGAGAGAACATTTGATTAGGCAGGTGGTGGCTGGCCCCCATGGGCCTGGCAGCACCGGGAGAGGACTGGCTACTCACATGTGCATCGTGTTGTCCCCTATGCTTGGAATGGCCCCCACGGATTTTACCACATGGCCAATGACGTACACCAAGGAGAGGTAGACGATTGTCCTGGGTAACGCAAAGGACTCATAGGAGCTTCTTGTTTTTATAACAGAAGAGCTTCTAACTTGCATTTTTAACTGGTGCTGACATTGATTCAACCCTTCAACAAAAAGGTATATTCCTTCTTCGATATTAGCAAAGTTTATTTTTTTTTAGTTTAAATCTTTCATGAACGAGTCAGAAGGATTTAGACACGGCTCAGATTTAGTCACTTTTTCGGGATCTGATTAAAGACCTTCCCAAAAAAAAAAAATATGCAGCATCAGCATTTGGCTGCAAAAACCTCTTTAAGCGTCTGTCCGCCCTCCAAGCCGGCACATGGGTTAGAGGGATGGCCAAACATGGCCAAGGATGGCCAGGAGAAAGAACTGGCTCTTTATGATCTGTTGGTCTGACTCACTTGAACTTTCCAACCCACGAGTCAGCGATGATGGCCCCCAGGATAGGTGTGAAGTAGCAGAGACTGGAGAAAGCATGGTAGACAGCCGTGGAGAGGTTCTTGTTCCAGTGCAAGTAGTTGATGAAGTATAGCGTGAGCACAGCTTCGAGGTTACAGAAAGAAAACACAGATTTTTGATGCAGCGCTTTGACTTCCCCTGTATTATTCAAGAGCAACATCTTGGCATGTGACTAATAATTTCAGTTCTACACAGCAATTTTCAGTCTTTCAAAGTGATATAGGAGCTTGGTTTGGTCTGATTACCTTTCATGCCATAGTAGGAGAACCTTTCGCAGAATTCGTTCACCACGATGAAGACAATGCTTCTGGGATAGTTCTTGCCACACAGTTTCTGAGGTGATAAGAGGGAGGCATTTAAGATCAGCACCTCTGAATGGAGAGGCAGTCCAGTCATTGCGTCAGGCATTTTGCCTTCTGCCAAGATGCTTCCGTAGCTGCCTTTCAGAGAGGGGCTTTTTCTGCTAGCCGCCATAAGCTGTCTCTTTTCACTGCATTTACACAGCTCTACAAATACTAATGCACCTTTTATGCTTCTTGCAATCATGTTGTTACACAATCATCGCTGATGCTATTTTAAGCCTCAAACTCCATTTAAGTTACTCTTTGCAAGAACTTCTGAAAAATGAATCAGCTGAAGTTTAAGCAATTGAAACAATACCAGTGAGTGTTTTGCTTTGCTTTTTCCTGTATTCTCTAGGCTTGTACCTGGAAAAAAAATACATTACATATTACCATTTCTGTGTAGAAAAGGCCCTCAGTCTCCTAGAATTCAGGGAGAATATTGTGTTCCCCTGCCCTCGTTCTTTAATATAGAGCTTAAAGTTCCCAATAATGGTCTCCTAGGCTAGGTGGAACCCTAGCCATTGCAGTAGTCTCATCTCCTTAGTGATGAGATCCTAAGAGTATACATTTAAGTCAATAGACCTGTGAGTGCATTTGATGGCTATAGATTAGTGTTCAGAGTTTGTGTTAAGAGAATTGGTGTAATTTGCCTAGCTTGAACCTGAATAAAGATTTCCCAGGATCCTTGGCCTAAGTGGTGTTCTGGCCAACCCACCGAGATACATACAGCCTAAATCCACAATCCAGCACAGGGAGAATGTTCCTAACATTGGTCTCCACTACATTTACAGTCCTTCGAGCTAGCAGTGGTCCCCGCAACACCTAAGGTCCGCCAGGCCGGACCCCGCCGAGCGGCCTCCATTACACTCAGTATGACATTAACTACATAAACTACAGTTAAAAGAGAATTTTTATTGATCAAGTTCCACAATGAACTCAAATTATCACTGATAGGAAACCTGATTCTTCTATGGAAAGCTTATTCTGACTTGTTATGCAGTGGAAGGATGGCCCAGACTGGATGTATAGAATGACAGGATCCTGCTCATCCAGATGTTTTTCCACTGTACAGTACTGGATCTCTCTGCTCATGGTTGCTTTGGTCACATACTTCATTATGTATGTGACACCCCTCACTGGCATGGACATAATACATGTGTCTCTCCGCAACAGAACGCAGAGGGAAAAACGGGCCCTCCTGCTGTCTCCTTCACTGGTGTCCTGCAGGGAGCATATGTCTTCTCAGACCTCATCACCAGTGTCCACACATCCTAAAGGAAGGTGTCCTACATAGTCACAGACAGCTTCCTGGAACCATACGCACCCGATGAGCTGAGGAAATGCCATATTCTCTTCCCCTTTGTTTTCCTGTTTTTCTGATGATATATTTATACTTACGTTGTGACCCTGCATTGCATAAGTGATAAAAATGAATAGATGGATACCAACTGGTGTTCGATGCACAAGTGAAAATTGAAATGTCATTTTCCACTGATATTTAATTTTGTACACTACCAGTGTCTGCATTGATGGCTTTTTGAAATTTAGAAAAATGCATCATTTTATGATCTGGCTATATTTTAAAAATAACAAACAATGAGTTCCACTGGTGTATTTCTGGTTATCTAAAAACTTATCATTTGCACTTTACATTTCATTCACACTTTAAATGATTCCTTTTCTAATTATCCAAACCCATTAACTGGACAAGGTAACTTTTATTCTGTATAAGACTGTGGTGGAAAAAACTGACAACTCGGAGTCTGGAGACAGCAACTCTTTAATATTTAGGTTATTCAGTGCACAGAATAAGCCGAGACAAGAGGAGTCGTATGACAATACCCTCAAGTCTCCTGAGCAACTTTTTAGGCAGACTTATAATGTTTCTTTTGCAAGCATGCTCCTGTTTATCACACTTTCACTTCTTCATTCTCTGTCTCAAAACTAAATCTGAACTGGTGTCATCCAGGTCAGTGGTCATCTGCTCCCCCAGTCATGCTAAAGCCCCACTGTGATACATAGTTATAAATTTCCAATACAAGACCAATGTGTAATTGCCGAGACCCAAAGGCGTTCTAAAAATGCTAGAAATATATACATTCATATATGAAAATAGCAACACTGTGGTGGGACTAGTTCAGATACCTAGATAAGGTGGGTTTTCTTATTTCACAATCAGAACTAAAAAAAACAATGATTTATTCTGTTGGCAAATGATTTTACTAGCATGTTACAGTTTTACTGGTGGCAGCTCTCTTGAGCAGACTGGGGTTCAACAGCCTGCTTAAGGCCATAAAAACGCTGACTCCACATTTGGAACTTGAACTCTGCATCCCAAATCTAGTGCCTTGCCGACTATGCCACCTACTGATTATATCAAGTGAAAGAAAAACTGGATCCTTTCTTAGGAGTAACAGCAACAACAATAATCCATCCAATATCTAACCACTTACAACAACAGTAATAACAGATGAGGCAGACAATCGATATCCGTAACAATAGCTTGAATACTTTTCTCAGTTTAAACTAAGATTTAGAGATTATATGATTGAAGAAACCTGTTATTGTAATTAAAACACAATATTCTTTTTGAAGTGTCGGTACAATTATTTTTTTTTAACTTCAATGGAGTTTTAATAATATTATGCGGGCTATTTTTGAATGTTTTTTTAGAATAAGCAAACATTAAGTTTTTTTTCAGCTTTTTTTGTTTTGTTCCACTACCAATTGAAAAAATGTATACTTTGATGATGACAGATCTTTTTAATACAGTAGGAATAATTTTACAATGAAATGCAAAGGTATCAATATTTTAGTTATTGTGTCTGTAATTACCATACATTTAAACTGTAATTAAATTGAGGGTTCATTGTTTCTGCGAAGTAAAAAACACATCTAAACCCCAAGGAGCTCTCAGGTCACAGGCTTGAACATAGCTCTCTGTGTACTGTGTTTACACATCTGCATTCTTTCCCTTATATTACAAAGAGAACTCACCTCAGATAAATGGTAACATTTGCTTCAACAGGCTTTATTTATTAAGGTTAGGAGCCTATGACTGAAGAGCTTGACCATGATTTAAAAACATCGTGAAGCTGAAGTTTTGCATCCTTGCAGTTGAAGAACCGTTTAGCAAGCAAATTCTACTAAGTTTCATCCTTAGACATTCACAATTCATTTTGGAGCATCTGGTAGCAAGAGCCTCACTGACCACCCAAACATGAGTCAGAGCCCAGGCTAAGGAGGACCAGCTGGTCCAGTTGAACACAAATTCAAACCAGTCTCTAACAGGTTGTTATTTGCTTGAATGTTCTGATTGGATCATATAAAGATACTGAGGACTGTCATTATTGAAAAAGTTACATTGCTGTTCAATGTCCCCAAGTCACAATTTTAGAACAGCAATAGAGAGGTCCTAAGCAAGCATTAAAAATGCATGCACAAGCCTTTAACTCTGTGCAACACTCAAACTGAGAAATACGGTTACCCATTTCCTTGTCCATTTTCTTCAGGTCGTAGTCCTTCGGCATGAATCTTGCAGCCCTCAGTCCTTCCTTTACTCTATCCTGAAGGTCTCCCTCACCACCATATTTATGTTTCTCTCGCTTGGTTAATATTTAACTTCCAAATCCATCAAAAGAACTTAATTTGCTCGATAGCACTTTGCTCCATGAAATTGCATGCATATGACAATTGCTATGTCACTATAGGAAACAGTTGTATGTCTCAAGGACTTAACTTGGAAACTTTGACTGCTAAATCTTGCTTCTTCTCTAGTATGACGCAGTTGATTTTTGATACTTACAGACTGGTGCCAGACTCGCTCTTAGCTCCTCCCTCTTTCATCTGTAGCCAGGGCTTCCTTCTCTGAGGCAGACAAAGATGTGCAGCTCTGCACCGCAGGACTGGGAGCACAGCTTGTGCTGAGCTTGGGGCTCCCTGGTTGCATTCTGCATTCAGTCAAACAGCCCTTATTTGCAGTACTGCAATCGTTACCTTCAAAGGAAACTACTTTGGCCCTCAGTAAACTGCGCAGGTTTTTAGGGAAAGAAACCTCAGCTATTAGGAGAAATTAAAGGTTTGATATCGTTAACCCTGTGCTAAATACCATGATCAGCAAAAAAAAAACATTTTTGATGATTGTCAAGTGTTTTCCCCCTTCAATGGATCACTGCCTTGTCGTGGCGAAGGGGCTTGCGTAGTTCAGTGAAACTATGAGCTAAGCCG
>JAACJT020000030.1:3354603-3377201 GCA_009936485.2 Gymnarchus niloticus
ACGGTCACTATCACTGTCATTTACACGACGGACTGCATGCTATGCGTACGTCAAAATATATACTGTTGTCAAAACTTCGATTTGGTTGTGTGCATATTTTATAATTCATATTTAATGTCATTTTACATATTCAGTACATTTACAGGTGGCAAAAAACCGTGCATGGTAAAATGACCAGTGCTACATAAACGAAGACAATACACCGGTGACGTACTTGCAATTGATGGGCCTTGTGAATAAATCCTTTACCGAAAAACCAATAGAGAGACGTCATGAAGCTGGGCCCAGGTAGATAATCCATTGTTCTCTGTTTACCTCCGCTAAGCACCGTCGGGGTGGAAGAGCCATCGTGCTTGTCATGGTAACGGCCGGTAGCTGCGCTCATTTTTATTCCCGTCTTCGACTGCATCCTGCTAAATATATAGCGACCATGTTTCAGCTTGCAAAACATAGCTGGACAACTTAAAGAGCAAAATTAAGGAGTTTCAATTTGGGAGTTCGAGGCGATCGCGTGTGTCCTTATAGCTGATTGTGCCGCTTTCTGCAAATAGAATAATTAACTGAAGTAAACTTTGACCTTTATCCATGTCTCCCTGGTTGCACTTTTTCCGAATACAGATTAGCCAATATGGAATACATCCAAGTGGGCAGCCCTTTAATATATTGATCGCTACACGCATGGAGTCTTGGCAACGGCTTTATAATAACAACCTCAAGTCAAAGTTGATAATGTCGTGAACTGTGATTATACAACCCAGCAGATTAACGTCATAAAATTATATGAAATGGTCACATTAGTAATCGCACGCCACAGTAATGTTTTATGTAACTGGCGTGTGTCATTCGATTTATCCTTAATGAGTGGTGCGGCTCGTTGGAGAGGGAGAGAGCGGTGATGAGGTGGTGTAGCATGAACAGAGTGATAGTGGAAAATGAAAGGAGTCTAAAAATTAAAAAGAGAAGCGTGTGCCTGGTTCAGCACACCCCCATCTGCGGCCAGAAGGAAGGGGAGGTAACCCCGAAGTTCGAGTCAAGATAACTTCGGTCTTGGAGCAGCGCGACCGCATAAGTCTCCCCTGCGCTTCCAGACTACGGTCAGGGGCAGAGGCAGGAAAGGTTAACACGGTGCTGCTCTGTCTTTAATTCTTATGAAGTTGCGTTCGCCCCAAATGCATTCCAGTAGCACTGTCATTAAAACAATCGTGCAGTTTTCCAGTGAGGCAGCGACCCTCGAAGAACGTGTCGAACATTGGGTTCCCATTAGTGATGTGTCGGCCGCCAACGTGCCGTTCGGTAGAGCCGGCTGCTGACCGAGAGCCATTAATTTATTACAAGGTAAATGTCTCCATAGTACGGAATAGCACTCTAAGCACGCACTGACTGTGATGTTCTGTTAATGGCGTGCGTGCGTGCCGTGCCACCAATCACGTGATGAGTCAGACTAGGTCCATACCATCAGGTTAAAAGTAGGGAGGGGAGGCGCGCGGTGCGCTGACGGTGTACAGGTATGCTGTTAGAAAGTTAATAGCTATAACTAACAATTGTTTTGCACGTTGTAATATATTTTACATTATTTTTTATGTTATTTGACTTATTGATAGATCAAAGACAAAAACAGATTTTCTACTTATAAAATGTTCAATACACGTGTAATAGTGTTTGATGTTTTTACACAATCTTTTTATATCAATCATAATGTAAAATTATGGTATTAAGGAAATTATAAGGTTTAGTATGTATATCAATTATGGGTCAAAACAGCGCTAAATTTAGGTGAGGCAGAAGTGGTAAAATGAAAAGCCGTTCGGGAGCTGAAAGCCGGCTCTTCTTGGTGAGCTGAGCCAAATGATCCCGCTCACTAAAAAGAGCCGAATTTCCCATCACTAATTCCCATCAATGTTCCCAGAAATGCCTCGCAGGTTGCTAAAGTTCAAGTGCCTCGTTGTTCCCCCTACCTTACATTATCAATGATTGTTGAAAACAAGCTGAGTCATTTCAGAAATAAACTTAAGTCTGTTATAATTTCTTAGATTTTAAATTGAAATAAACCGCAGTATTTTACATGCAATTGTATAATAAATTGATAATTTTATAGAATAAATTTGCAAAGAATGCTATAATCATTAACTAACATAGTTAAAATAAAGACATATGTATACTTTGTTTTAGGAAAGTAGGAATTTAGGAAAAAGTAATCCAAATTAGAAAAAATGAGAAATGCACCAATACAATATGTAGTACAGTAACATATTACCATTGTGCACAAATTGCAGGACAGCATCTTAACGGTTATTTAAGCCATGAACCTAGTAGTTTTCAGCTACATTACTCAATAAGCAAGCAGACGCCTTACCACAGTGCAACTGAGCAATGCATCATGCATTTTTCATTAATTGGACAATAGTAACTATTTATCCATACATTTTCCAAACTGCTTAACTGTATTTAGGGTTGCAGGGGGCTGGAGCTTATCCCAGGTAGCCTTTACCAAAAGGGGACACCCTGAACGCTGTGCCAACCAACCCAAGGTGTAATCACACACAATTTAGATATGTCAGTTAGCCTATAACATGTCTTTGGACTGCAGGAGGAGATCAGAATACCTGGAGAAAACCCACGAAGCACATGCAAACTCCACACACAGAGCCAGAGGCAGGATTCAAATCCACAACCCTGCAGATGTGACAGTGTTAACCACTGAGCCACCATACCAAATTTGTTAGACCCAGATTTTGGTATTCCTCAAGTGAATTTCACAAGTTAACTGGTAAATTCCCCCCATTTAAATTGATAACACACAAAATAACTATTTAGTCTCAGAAATAGTTTTCAAACCATGCAATTCCCTTGACTAAGACTTTAAAATGTTTAAAGCACAGAAATGCATACATAAATCCACTGGGGTAGTCCATTCCCTACAATACTGAAGATTTAGTCACACTAACAAAAATCTTTTAATCATGCACAATCTAATTGGCTTGTTTTTTTGCTGCTGTCAGTCAAGAAACTAAAGTATTAAGGAAGTCATCTTGTCATTGATGCAACTTTATTTTGAAAGCATTCAAGTTTACCCTTCAAATTAAAGACTGGTCAAGGGTTAACATGTTAAAATTCTGATTAATGCGCTTACAAATTTTAAAGAGCATTCACAGACTAGCCTAGGTTTGAAGACACCAGGCTTGCTTTGGACCGATTAATTTTCCTTTATTAATCATTTGGACTATTTTTTTTACTCCATTATGCTGCAGTGATTCTCAACTTTGCATATACCCAAATAAAGTGTTTGGTGCTGCCAGTAAGTATTAGTGCTGGGACTGCCAGTATTAAGCCAACACTGAGACAGGCCACACCGAGCTGCTGAAGTAGACTGCTGGTCCCTTATCTAGACACCATCAAAGGCCAAGTAAGAGGAGAAGGGGTGGAGGGTAGACCCCAAGCACCCACAATAAGCCCATTATGCCTCTTCGTTATCAAATAGGTTCTCGGAGTTTCTCTGTAACACGCATGAATAGCTTAACTTCCTGTACAGACCTCCATCAGGGAAAGAATTTTTATTTTTTTTAATCCCCATTTGTGCAGCACAGAGTCATGGGGAGCCTGAAGCTCATCCCAGGGAGCACAGCAAATGATTCAGTAGCTCGTTACAGCGATCAAGGGACAGACTAAAGAATCAAAAAGGTTCATACTAAAGAGCCACTCTGGCACCGGAGGCCAACATGCCATGCGCTACTCTAAAGAACTTGCCAGAAGACACGGCGCTGTGCACACGAGATAAAAGAAAGGAGTGTGGAAAGAGAGAGAAAAAGCCAAAATGCTCTAACAGCTTCTTCTCTATTTTCAAATAGCATACTTCATTTTATTTAGTAAAATATATGCAAACATCATTATATACATATGCAGCCCCAAACATCAGAATATAAAAATTCTACATGACTTTAAAAAAGCCTTATGCTTTACATATTCTGCTGTATTTAATACGTGTGTCAGGTGAGCCTTTCATGTGATACCTGATTTGCATGAACCATTTAGGAAATCCCTCTGTGAGCTTTAAGTAGTAAAGGCACACAAAGACTGGCCTGAGAATGCTAATAAAGGTAAAGAAAACTGCACAACACCGGTGATGGGAGCAGCGTATGAGAAGCAGAAGACCAAGAGAGAAACTGTCTACCAGGAAATACTGATCATCATTGCTAGAAATAGGTGGATGAAACCTTTATTTATTCATATACACTTTCATATATGTGAATAGAATAAGAATGAACAGAATTCAGGTCCTCCACTTGTCGTTTTGACAGCCAAAACTGCAGGCTAGTTTTCACCAGAAATGCTTATTTTAGGGACACTTTAATGTCATCTTCTGTTAAAATACACCTGTTCACGCAACCAGGAGGAGCATCTGAGCTCAGCACGGACAATTCTGTAACATCACCAACAGAAGGAAACAGCAGTAAAAATGAAAATGTGTGGGCTAAGACCGAGCCTTGATGGGGACAGGTCGTTTAAAAACCCGTCATCAGGCGAAAACCTCCAATTTGACTGACATCTTCAGCAGCTGAACCATCAGAGATGCGTGATAATATTCACATGATGCAGTGGGATTTGTGATGTTAACATTGTGTCCCTTGGTCCCATCTGTAAATATCAGTCATATTACATCAAACTCAAGCACTGCTGCTATGCAGTATAAAACCAAGCTCTGCACTACAGGCATTAACTCATCGGTCTTGATAGAATCGTAAATTTTATTATTGATATTTACTTTGCGTAGTGCACTTTTTCTGTAAACACTCCAAGATATGTACACTGTATTAAATAAGATGCTTAGAAATGGATGTAGCTAAGATCATCATGATAGTTGGTAACACAGCTACAGTCTTTCCCTTCTGCTTAACAGAAATTTTTTTTTTTTTTTTTCGGGAAAAAGAGGGGCAAGGGACACATTGTCAGCAAAAGGCAGTGGGAAAAATTAAAAACTGAAGAAAACAAATGACAAACCAGCCAACCTTGGCAAACATGCATTCACCCTCCAGTTCAGCATTGTGATTCCATTTGCACAGGTGAAAACAGTGACTATCTTCAGTTGTTTACTTGGCCTCTTCTGAGTTGTAATTTCTTAAATTTAAGGCACCAAAATATAGTGAATTTAAAAAAAAAAAAAAAAGAAGAAAAAAAATATATATTTTCAGGCATAGCGCGAGCACAAGGGTCCATTAGTTAAGTGTTCCTTCCCAGCTCGACCTCTGACCTTAAATCACAGTGATTTCTTCATAGAAGTGTTCTCCTACAGGCCTGTGTGGTCAGTCCTCATCGCTCTCACTTCCCGACTCGCTCAGCTGCAGGTCATTCTCTATGGTGGGGGTGGACACACACAGTAGGCATGCATTACAACATTAAACAGGTATGTACAAAATAAATAAACCAGAATTGGATCTTAAAAGCTTGTCTGGCACACAGGGAGCCATGCCCAGATCATCATTTATAGGCCCAACATCCTTTTAGGTTCTGCATTGAGTGAAGCCTACCCCCCTTTCACAAGCCCTCCTATTGGAGCAAATGCCTCTATGGTGGGTATCACTGCACTGGAAGCTGCCTGCAAGGCGCAGAAATGAAGCAGGTGAAGTTCCACTAATTGGCATTTCGCTAGCTGGACTCACTCAGCGTGCTCATAAGGTGGCCCCCACCCTCCTCTGAACGGCCGTGTGACGTGGTCACAATGGGCATGCTGTGGGTGGAGCCTGACAGAGGTGTGGCTGTAGAGGGCCTGGCGGGGTGCCGGGCCTCGTCCTCCGAGTCGCTGCTGCTGCTCGAACTGTCCTCGCTGCTGGAGGACGAGCTCTTGGAGTCCGAGTCGCTGCTGCCACTGCTCATTTGGTCCAGCTCACGGGCCTCTGCCATCAGCTCTGCAGAGGCAGAGATGCCTGGTCATTCCTATAGCCTTCAACACACAGACTTACACGTTATCAGTACTGAACATTTACAGACATTTACAGATTTACTTGGCAGACACTTTTTTTCCCCAAAGGGCCACACATCACAGAGTACTTGTAGCAGTTTTGCAGTTAAGGGCTTTACTCAAGGGCCCAATGATGATCAGGATTTGAACCAGCAATCTTCTGGTCATAGGCACAGACACCAAACCACTTGAGTCAAGCCACCCTTTCCCACACAGACACAGTGTCACATGAACAACCTCTTTAAAGGCACAGAAAAACAACTTGGATTTGTGAAGACTAATCACTCTCTTGATTAATATCCATGTTATTTTTAAATCGATCGGCCAGCATTTTCTGTTTAACATGCAAGACATCAAAACGCTAATTAGGTGAAGGTGGGAACAGAACAGAAAGCCATAAATCAATTTTAACAGAGCTGTCCTAGTTCAATATTAATAATTACCAAGCCCAACAGCATGTATGAAGCTTGTGAGAGGAAGAATACAGATGTGCTCTTTGGCAGCTCCCCCAGTACCTTTCTCTAGGTCATCCATGGGGGAGACAGGGGACATCTTCTCCTTAGCAGGGGAGCCCTTGGAGCCCACTGGGACCCTGCTGCCACTGACCCCAGGCTTCATCTGCTGGCTCAATCGACTGGTCTGCTGTTCCAGGCGGGACTGGATCTTGCTGCTCCCCTCAGCTCTAAAGACATGCAGGCACACATCACGCATTCTAGTCATTTAAACAAGGGGTTAACTGAAGTGTGAGGATGGCTGACAGACCTGGTCTTCTTGACTGCAATATTGCTGTTGAGCTTCTCCAGACGGTACTCGCCAGTGTCATGATTCACTATCAGGATGCATTCCTTCATATAAGGCCTTTTAGAACCCTTGAACACAGTTACGGGAGCAGTGGAGCCCTAGAAAAGAGAACAAAAACAAAACGGTGAGAGGGGAAACGTTTCAGAAAGCGCCATTGCCCCATTTCACTTAGCGACTGACATGGAGGGATTTGTAGAGTTCCTACCTCCAGATTTGGCAGCGTTATGGTCACCTGTTCCCCTTTGCCCACCTCAAGCTCCCCCTCACATGCAGTGTCAATAGAAGCTGGTTTGAAGTCATCTTAATAAATTCGAAAACCGCATTCAAATTACTTAGAAAATTAATACGTAACGGCGTAATCGGAACCCTGTGGGCGAAATACATTTCTTATATTTTCTCATACTCTACTGAAGGCAACTTAAATGAATTGCTGACGAAGCGATGGAGTTTAACTGTACTAAATTCGACATGTAGAGGGCGCTGCGCAGCTACCCATGTGCTACGGAGATATTCAAAGCAGACATTAATTGGTCAGGAAAATTGGTTACAGTAGTTAACAGCTTGTGAACAGTTGAACGAATCATACTACTCTTTATAACAAGACCAAGTATTACATTGAACAACATCGCGGGATTAAAAACAGCAGATTAATACACCGGATTACTAAAGTACAAAAAAATACTCTTTACGCCTGGACTCAAATCAACATACTACTATCTAAAATGCTCTGAATGAAGACACTTACATCGCACAGTGTGGAATGCACTCTTTGGTTGTCTTTCAAACGTTTCGCCTAATTTAAGGATATGTTCCTGGTTATCAAAATTTGAATACGCTGCACCATTCATTCTAACTAAAGTTTGCTAACATATGTTACCGACATGTAACTTTTCTCCTGGGTTAGATACCTTCTAAGGCAGTTTGCGCCACCTCATATCTCAACCTCATTGCCGTTTCCTTTTGAGTCCCTGTGATTGGTCGGTTGTTTTCCTCAACCTACCATTGCTCCTGTTGCCCTTGTTTGATTCATCAAAAGACCCGTCAATCCAGTGCTTTTTTTCCACAAGGCGGAAGTGCTTTTCACTTACGATATTTACTTCTCATGCCACGTGACATGAATTTGAGCTGATTGGGAAACATTCGACTTTCTTTTTCCTAGAAGAATTTGAAAGGAAGACATTTAAACCCGTTATAATGACTGAAATTTATCTTATACATATAAATAATTTATCTTGAAATACCAGAAAGAGATAGTCTCTTATTTTTACAATATAAATTATTTATAATGTACGCCTGTTATATTTTTTTGAGCCATTCAACTCAAACTTCTTATGTAGAAGTGTGGTGATAGCTTGAAAATATACCATTCTAATTCGTCTTGTGACCAAATTGCCCCCGCTGAGAAGTACAGCCATATTAAAATATCCAGAGCATCTTTTGTATGTATTGGCCTGTGACACCTTATGAATATTTATGGTCTGAGTTGTTTTCGATAAATTGATTAAAAGCCCGCATTTGCTGTTTACATGGCTCTTTGTGGACCACGCCAATAAATAATGAGACAGTAAGGACTGCTGGTATATGGGCTCAGTATGATCATGACCCTGATTGGATGAGAATTATTGAAAATGGCTTGTTGGATATTCTGTGGTTTTTAAGATGGTGCCTCATGCCAAATGATTATAATGTGTTAGCTATAGAAGATTATAAGCCATACATCAGGAGTGGAGAAAGGAATAAGAATTATAGTGAATAATCCAGTCCACTTAATTTATAATAAAAGATCTTATGGGGAACTAAACAACAACACGTGTTGGAATATCACATTTGCATGCAACTTGCCCCTGCCTATAAGGCTCTGGGGGTCATGAATTCTTCCATAAAAACATTTCCAAAGGTATCTTCTCGCTACAAGTGCTCAACCATCACCCCTTGTTATTCAGACTTTTGTGCGTGTTTGCTGTTGATCTACTATGGTATTATAGCTGTCACCAAACACAAGCTGCAAATAGCTTTACAACTTACAAAATGAGCCAAAAAGCTCTTTTAAGAGCCACCCACATGGCAGAATCCTGTATCAAATCTTAATTAAGGCATATTAATAATATTAATAATGCTCTCCTACCTTTAACATAACCATACAATTTCTCCTTTAAAGTATCAAGCACTATTTTTTCAGTTTGTGTAGGGTATTGTGCAAATTGTACCCCACTGTCAAAGTCTGCCTGTTTGGTAAATAGGCTTACAAACCATACTGTTTATTTATCAGCTTTACAACTTATTTATTCATTTTTAATGGCTGCAACATTATCACTTTTACGATAGATTGTTGCTTTAACCAAGCTTGTTTATGTCATGCAATCTCCTCAAAAGGATTCAAGCATACTTTGCCTCCTGTCTTGCCTGTCTGTCAGAGGATACTAATCTGCTCAAGCCCAGAGGGAGACCACCATATCCACAAGCGTTTAGTTAGGGCCGAATCCACTGTGAGATCCCCTTGGGTTACTTTAGACACGGAAAAACATGAGAAATTTGTTTCAAGAGCCACTTCAAGGCATTCGAGAATGGCATTACCTCTCTGACATTGTCTCCATTTATTATGTGGTAGTTTCCTGATACTCCATATTGAAAACAGTGCCTTTCAATACCATAAGGCCAGGGAAGCCGGTACTTAATCAAAAAGCTTTGGGTGTGCTGAAGGGAAATGTTATTGGAGTATGAAAATCCATGCTCCTCTTGTTTTTAAAAAGAGAGATCAAGCACAGAAGAACGCCTCGCACTGAAATATTTACTGTTTAAATGGACATTTAATAATTGTTAAGATAACCGAATATTATGTAAGCATCTGTCTTGTTTTGTGTGTATAAAATGCTGGTTCATCACCCTAAAAGAATTAACCTGGAAAAATAATCTATAAAATATGTTTGCACAAGAGATCATTCTCAATCATTCTCAATACGGTTTCATAGTGGTATAACTGCCAATGTACCATTCTTCCTTTAAGTAGATTTTAAGTATTAATAAGTCACTATTTAAGAACTCTAGAAACTGTAATATATTTGCCTGGAGTAGCTTTTTCTGAGGAATTTTCTGTTCTGAATTTTTAATTTTGCCTGTTTATTTATTTAGAAAAACTTCTATCATGCTGATTCTGGTTGGTCTTTGAACCAACAACATTCATTACATCAACTGGAGTGAACTTGAAGCAGCTCTCTCTTTATCCACAACCATGCCGGCCCACCAGTATCTCAGCAGCGAGGGCAATAACGTCCGGGTGCACTAGTGCGTCCAGCAGGTCATTGGTGGAGATGGTCCTGTGGCCCATAAAATCAGTACATTTCTGAGACCTCACAGCTATGCCTCGAAGCTCTCCATCTGCTCGTTCTTGGTCAACAGGGATGAGATGGGGTCCAAAGGGGATGGAGGGGATGTCGTGCGGGAGATGCTCTGCTGGTCGTGTGGGGGTTTCGGCTTGCCTGGGCTGTCCATAGACATCACGCTTAACAGGCTGGGACCTGTCATCTGTACGAGGTCCTTGGCACTCAGCACTCCCTCCCCTGCATCTCTCAGCACGCGCCCTCACTGCTAGACTGAGACACTGCAGGTTCTCTGCGTGAGAGGGGACATCGACCTGTGGCAGGTGGACAGTCAGGCAGGGCCATGATAAAACAGCTGAACGGCCACAACATGCTAATCCTAAGGGTTAGTGTGGACATTACTGTGTTCCAGTACAAAAGCAGCCCTCGTTACTGTGGGGAAAATGGGTACGCAAGACATAAAGACAAAGTTAGCGCATTCGGCGCTTTGCCAGAAAAATGTCTCACAAGGACACACCTCTGTGGGATTGAGCCACTGGTCAGTGTTGTCAGGGCTGGGCAGCGTTTTTAATGCACAGACGACAGCTCTGGTGAGGGCCTCTCCAACTCGGGCGTCATCATCAGCTTCCTGTAGCAGACAGGACATTGTGACACATAAATTGCTCATCTCTGCAACTCAACTAATATATTTCTCACTTCAGGTAACTAAAAGGTGGCACCAGTTAACCGACAAAGATGGGAGGGATGAAAATAAATAAATAAACTGTAAATTGAACAAGTTGACTGAGATTTCAGAAATGTCCAGATCATCAAAAGCTAGCTAGCTAGCGGATCCCCCCCCCCCAAGTAAGACAGTGCAGCCAAATCTCTGTGTACATGCATAAAAATCACTGTGAGAGAGTCCCTCCATCACCCTAATCCTATTTATACAACAATGCACAAGTCAGCTGTTTTCCAGAAACACCTAACAGCTGCCACTTCGCATCTACTTGTCCCCCACGGCGGCCCATACCATCTCAATCCAGGAGTTGACACTGACTGTTACTGGGTCCACCGATTCCACATAGTGCCACCAGTGTCTGGGGACAAACAGCACCTGGAGGAAGGCCACAAGGGGGCTGCCAGCTTGAGTGGGTCAGTCCAAGGAAGGAGGAAGAAGACACAGTTCTAGGCACGTGACATCGAGCACCGGGCACATGGATTAGGCCTAATGTTTTGCAGCACTTTCCGGACGGAATGTCACATCACACTTAATCATCTCACTCCCACTCTGTCACTTACTCTAAGCAAAAGAAAGCTTCCCTTTTTTAATTAATTCAGTGCCTTGTGCAATGGATAAAAACGGATTAAAGTAATCAAAAAACTACATAATTGAACAGGGAGCCAATAACTAATCATTTGCAAAGCCAATGTTTGTTCAGGATTTCTGCGTCACAGGCTTTACAAATTACATGCAGATTTTAAATTGTTTGTTTCAGAACTTCTGTAATTGACAGTGCTGGCTTTAGAGCCATCTGCAGGTAATTTAGCATCCTCCTTCATCCACAACACCCTGCTGTTAGCCAACGAAACTAAAAGAGCTACAGACAGGTAACTGTACGGCTAGTAAAGGCTCAGCTCTTTAAATACAGCTTATCCACTAAACTCTACAGATTCCTCTGAATTCACTCAGAGATAGGTCTCACAAATGTACCTGAATTGCCTTTAGATGGCAGTATAAACATTCCTCACTAAGAGCGGGCAAAAACACATTTCTCCAGTATTGTTTTAATGTTAATCCTAGTTGAATTAATAAATGCAGGCAGCAAATGTATTCAGTAAAACCTGACAAGAAATTAAATTACAGTAATCTGTTTTTGGGTGAAATCATGAACAGTAAAAAGATACAGACTGCCGATTTCGACAAACCTTCAAGGTCTACGTGCGGAGTAGGTGGTATGATTTGTTTGGCGAGTGCCGTATGTCTCTTAATGGTGACAGAAAAGCTTTCATTTCACGAATCACAGGAGCATAACTGGTCCTGGTAACACATCTTGTATTCATACCGACACGCCAGATTTTGTTATACTTCGGCAAATAAAAACAACTATTATTGTTCCCTGACGGGCCTAGAAAATATCAAACCAGATGTAGGAAGCGGACACCGTCCACTTAGAAAAAGTCAGAAAAAATGAACAGATATCATCTCGATTCACTTCATTCTTATTTATAAGATTCTGACCTGAATCAGTCACTGGAGATCTCACTCTGTCTATGAGAGACAATCATAACACATTTTCCAGATGTCACTCTGGTGGAGGCTAACGAAGTCTGCGAGTCGAAACTCAGGCTCAGGAAACGAACCTCACTTTACTGCCGACTGTCAGTAAACAGAGCAGGACAAGCCACCATCCCAAATCATGTGACGACTTGAAGGGAGCCAGAGACTCACAGTAAAGTTTGGATTTTCCGACACACGGCACGGTGGCTGAGGACATGGGTCTGAAGGCGGGCAGGCTGCTACCTAGTCCCTGAGGACAAGCTGTGCTGCTGCACCCTCGATGAAGATGTGTTTGCTTGCTTATCCCCCCAACTACGAGACGGAACCTTGGCTGGTTTGGCTGCCCGTGGATTATTTTATTTTTATACCAAACACAACTGGCTATGCTACTCAAGCAATCTGAGTGCAGCTACCTCTTGTCCCATTGATAAAAGAAGTTTCCCTTTCACCCAGAGGAAATCTCTTTTTAACAAGGCTCAATGTAGCAGTGAGAAACTGACCCAACAACTTGCAATGAGGTCCCGGCTTCTATTTATGACACATAATAACATATGTTATGCGAGAAAACAAACAGCCGAAACAAGGGAAAAGTGACAGTAAGCGTCCTGCCTAGGGAGCTGGATTGAAGGACCCACTCCTCTACTGAGGAGAATAAAGCTGGTATGTCAAAATGAGCCAGCTACATGTGCCGGGGGTAGGTGACCACACCCATGGCCCCACTTACTCCAGGCTAATTTCCCTCTGAGGGTGGTGACTCCCAGGGAGACACATCCCCCCCAGCTGTATGTTGAAGGCACTGGTTTCTCCATCCTACCTCACTGGGCCTTAAATATAGGGACGGGGGGGCTGTCTCCAGATCAGCAGGAAAGATGATGCTTCTGGTAACTCACATTGCCTGTGGTTTCCCTTCTCCACCCCCTCCATGTTCCTTACGTTCTCCCCTCCCCATCTCCCCTTCTTCCTCTCCCATCCATCATTTCTTCCTTTCTTCCTCTCCCATCCATCTCCCCTTCTTCCTCTCCCATCCATCTCCCCTTCTTCCTTTCTTCCTCTCCCCTCCATCTTCCCTTCTTCCTCTCCCATCCATCATTTCTTCCCTTCTTCCTCTCCCCTCCATCTTCCCTTCTTCCTCTCCCATCCATCATTTCTTCCTTTCTTCCTCTCCCCTCCATCTTCCCTTCTTCCTCTCCCCTCCATTCCCCCATCTTCTCTCATAGTTGCTCATTGTTGCACGTGATGATGTGGGCGACAGGAAGCAGCTCTGAACCAGCGTGGGCATGCTACTCTAAGCCCCACACAAAGCCACACTCTTAGCCAATTACTCCTGCTTTAAGATAAATCCTTGGCTGACAGGTTGACTGAGTGATAAGAAAGCTCACTTTTTAACAACCTACCTTTAAACTTCATCCATTATGTATCTATGTTCTATTCTCAGCAAAGCTATGCATTATTAAACGTTCTCCATTTAAACTGCAGTGGAATACTTGTATCGATACGCTGAAATCCTACTGGGCTTCCAGGCTCTGTACATTTATACTGAGATGCCTCCTCTAGTTTGGACCCATGACAACAAATTCACCTGTCCTGGCTGCAGAGTGACCACGTGGGCCTTGGCTCCAGCAAAGGCAGGGAATTGCCGGAAGTCTGGCTGAACGACATCCACCTGACTGAAGACGCTGGACTCCTCATAGGGGACCCGTGTGGGGTAGAGACAGTGCGTGTCCCCAGCAGGAAAAAGGTGCCATTTTTTCCTGCCAAGAAATAAAGAAGACATTTGGCAACATTTTACAAAAATACGCTTGCAATACAACCAGTGCACTTCAATATGCATGTCTGAAATGTGTCCTCCTGTAAACCTTAAAGCCAGTAAATTGGCCAGGCACACAACTGCTAAAGTGGTGATGTCTTCCAGCAGAATCAACCTCTTCATATAAACTGAGATCAAATGGAATATCTCTGTCATGTCCCCATGTTTTAATCTTCTATAAAAGCAACTGTCATAAAATGACAATGTGACAAGGTTTTTAGCCTGATGTGAATTACCATAACCAGGCGAAAAAGAAGATTTTGGCTCTATGAGGATGCAGATCTGCTGACAGAGATGCCAGACAGATGCGTGTTTAAAGAACAACCTTGTGTGAAAAGCAATGACAAGCAATTAGAAACAAAGACGACATGAGACAGTGGCGTGTGTGTGTGCTAAGATTACAGGCAAGGAATCACACATCTGTCAGGGCTTCGCTTTAAAAGGAGTCCAAGACTCTCCCTTCGACAGCACTTCATCATGGCCCTCCGACTGTTTCAAGACAAATGCCCCAGGCAGGTCGAGGCCCCAAAACTGCTTTCCCTCTTGTCAGTAAGAAGGAATCATTTCCTCAGGAATCTCATACCCTCAAAGAGGTCCTCCAGCACCCTTTAATTTGGTTTCTGGTCACATTTTCCACAGTACACAGAGGTGGGTCTTCAGAAGTTTTGCTTAAATCTCACCAGGTTGTTTTCCAAGCCTCTACCATTCACTACAAGTGCAAATCTTTTGTCTCATTTTATCTGTAAGGCAACACCATCTCTCGAGGGAAAACGGTCTATCAATGTCCATCTTAGTTCTGTGGTCAGCAGGGACTGTGATGTATGACGTCATTTGTCTCCACCTACAGCAGTCGATACCATTACCTGCCTTGTACTTGCAATACCAGGTTGCACCCGTAGGTGTCCTGATGACACGGCGTGTTGGCTCCGCCTGAGCCGACCCACACGGTACTCTCCTCCCCATTCCGGCCCGGGTACCCAAAGTCTGACCATACCACGTCCTGCCAAAAACAAGAGGCTCTAAGTTACACATACTATCAACTGTCTGTGTGCAACTGACATATTGTTTCCAATGAAAGCCGGAAAATTTCAGCTACCTCAAAAGGGTCCCAGTTTGGGGCTGCATTTCATCATTACTGTGGCTCTTGCAGGCCACACATTATCCAATTACAATTGTTCAATTTTTTTTTGGCTTCCATGCTTATATCTTCACCCCTCAGATTTATAAACCACACGACATTTCAGCAACTTTAAATGACACAATTCCTCACTTTTAACACCAATTACGTGCACTGCCCAAACTGCTATTTCCAGAAGAATTGTCAAAAGTAGCGAGAGATAATATTTCATTTTTGCTCTGAAAATGAAAGGACCGTCTGGGCAACAGAAAAATTCACAGGCTTTCAAATGATACATCCATTTTCTGTGCTGCTCCATGAGGGAAAAATGAAACAGGCATGCAAATGGATGGCTTTAGAAAGAGAACTAGAGTGGGCTTTCAAGTAACGATCAAAGAAAAAGGCACCTGGACAAATCGGATTTGAAGTCTGGAATGAATAATTCTGTCAATGAAATAAAAGACCATGTTTGAAAAAGGGAGAACAGAAATACATAGACAACTGCTGAGGTTTGCATTTACAAACCAAAGGTGACCAAACAGCAGAACGCTTTTTGCTAGGAGCTGACTGAAAGGTAGATGCCTGAGGTCTGAGAATTCTTGACCAAATTGACCGTACTTAATGTCAAAATGAGACTGTTGCTCTTTTCAAAAATTTTTGATAGACACTGTCCTAATGGTGAAAATAAGTGGAAGAAACCACAGTTTGGGTGGAAGTTCTGGATATCGACATACTGGTGTCCACTCCACACTCGTGGGACCAACTATCACACTGTCATCCTTCCTTTGGTTCTTAAAGCCAGTTTATACATCACACATTCACACACGCGGTACCGGACACACAAACAAAATGGCGTCATAATCGCAGACGAACATGGGCGAACAATGAGGCACTTGGCTAAACTGTCCCTTTAGACAAGTGTGCATACGTGATAACTGCAACTGCACAACAATCAACGTCGTTCACGTACAGATTTTGCCACACAACTGCACGTGCATCATGCAACTTTAGGAGAACCAAATGGAAAAGTACACAGACAGTTGCATCTGTATCGCTTAGCTGCTACACCTTGGGTGGAGAAATATAAATATGTCCCGGCCTATAGGCTCCCAGATAGACAGTAGTCAGAGGCATAGACAGAAAAACCCCCAGACACAGAACTACCAACATTTAAGGATGATCTGTACTAGAGAGGCATAGCGATGCATCTCTGTGGAATATTGAATTACATTTTGCCAGACAAAAACATGTGAAATGGCATGCTAAAATAGACCTTTTCATGCTTACAGGTTTCATGTCAGAAGATTAGAGTGCTTAGTTTGTTATTGGACACACCCCCGATTTTATGGGATCGCTGTTGACACTACAAAAATGACTAATCCACATTTGGACATACTTATATGCAGTACATGAATCTATTACACGAGATGGTATATGTTTTAAGTAAAGATTAGTGACAGTAAACTAAACAAACTGATCCCACCAAGCAAAATTTAACATTAATTAACAGTTAACAAATTTTTGATATGAGAAACCGTACCGTGCAGGGTCTGCTGAAAAGAACAAAAGCGAAGTACCTGGAACATTGTGGGTTTGTCTTGGAACAGAACAGCGATGTACTTGTAGTCTGCATAGGCCCAGTACTCTGAGAGGGGATAATCAGCAAATGGACCTGGAGATGGTCCCTGGCCTTTGGTCCAAGACAGAAACTGCCACATCGTGGCCTCTATGCATGAGCATTGCGTTTCAAACAAGGGCTCTTAGAAAACAGAGAAGACAGAACAGTCAAAGCATTTTAGAAGTCTACTGTCATCCATATAAAATGAAAAACAAGACAATGACTAACAGAGCTAAGCTCAACTTCTCAGAACTGTAAATATTCTCACATTTATATACTAAATGTATACAAAAAAAAAAATCGGTCAACAGTCATGCTATGACAAACCACATAGTGTCCTGAAGCTCAGTTTCTATTCTCTGCATTTCATGCATTAAGTGCTATATTTGGCATATGAATTCCCCTTCGAACCCTTTAATTCAGGCAGTTTTTCCGCCTAAAAATGTTTTAGAGCAGTTCATTTCTAACATTATACAATACCCCAAATGTACCCCAATATTACAGGATATGAATACGTGTTTTTATACATCATAAGCTTGATTAGAGTCGCTCCAGATCTTAAGAACCGGACCTGCTGCTATTTACTTATTTAAAAAACAATAATAAAAAAATACTGCGCACTATTTACTTCTGTCACGGAGTCTTTTTCCCATGCGAAAGCAGACAGTCTTCTCGCCCAGGACGAGAGCCAGGTGCTCGGCGCTCCACTGGAGAGCCGGCCAGTCGCCGGTCATAGCGAGGAAGACCGCCGGCTGCTGCAGCGACTCCACTATCCGGCGAGCCTCTCCGGGGCTAAATGGTTTACTGTCCATCCCTGCAAGGCAAAGGAGCAATGCTTTGCATGGGCAGTACGGTAGCACACTGACATTTACGATAGATACTTCGAAAGACTTTTTTTTTTTTTTTTAAACAATATTTATGGTATATTTTTATGTTATGCATTAATTAAGTACTAACTCCATTCAGTTTTCATGTTGTTGATATTCTAGTAGTTACAGGCTTTCATTATTTGTTACCCTTGGGACTTCGTTGTCATGTTCCAATATTATGCGTTAGAATTAATTTAAAGCTATAGTGTAATTATTTTCCGCCTTGCAGGTAGCAATATCCTTATATATATATATGTTATTCTTTTATACAGCAGATATGTATTACGGATATTATTGTGCAGCTCCAGACGATTGTATCATACATGAGCCCTGTCAGCTTCAATCTTCTGGATAGCTTTAATTAATGACAGCAAAATGTGTGAAAATGAAAAATAATGTGATGCCACGATTTCATCAAGCTGCGAGGTGTGCTGTTCTGAACGAGAAGACAAATATGTAAAATAGCGGCTTTCGCTTTTCTTAAAGGAAACCATAACTAAGAAACAGTATTTATCCCAAATTAAATTAATTGTGTTCTTGTTAGATCCGGCTGATAGGGTAACACAAAACAAATTTAAATGCAAAATATATAGATCGTACTATATACGTTTACATAATACTAAATCATGTCAACAACGAATTGTTTGCGAGCAATTTCATTTCAAGTTCCATCAACGTGAACATCATTTTTACTCGAAAAAACAAGGAAACAACTCATTTACTTCAGCTGAAAAATACAAATAGGATGCAAACCCTCACATCCACGTTCTTCGCTGAACCTGCAATAACATTTGTCGCAAATAATATACGTCATAGGTTCAGTTTAAGAGAGCCGAAGGTCTGACTTTCATTTACAGTTTTTTATTTTCACCTATTTTTGATTTGAACGTCAGTCTTTAGTATTAATTCTGTACAATTCTCACAATTTCTGGCTCTCACGTACCACACACGGTCTTGTAAACAACAGCGCAAATCAGAAACAGCAGCCATTTTGGCTCTCGGTGTCTCTCCAAGTCCGCTGAGTACTCGAAACCAAAATGGTGAAAGTTTCCACCTTCCCATTGGTCGTTCACTGTACCTACTTAATTATGGTTCACTAATTATAAATGACATATTGTTCAACAAAGAAAGCAATACTACATTTTTAATTTTTCACTTTTTGGTAGGAATATTGATACTATAGTCTCTCAATGACAGTACTGGCAACTTAAATATTTTGTGATTTTTGATATTTGACTGTACACTATCAGTTATGTGAATATGTGGACATTTAAAAACATTTCTCTAAATTGTCATATAATCCAATTCAGAAATTTATACGAGTATTCAAATGTGACAATGAATCAGACCATTTTTGACCGCAGTCTAATTAAATTAGTCTATAAATTATTATAAGTCTATAAACTTTTTAAAAGGTTGCTGAAAAAAGTTTTATTTTGACTTATGTTCATTGATTGTAAATGTTTTCTGATTATCAAATAATGTGGCTCTAAAAAAAGAAAAAGGATACAACTTTTGTCATATAAATTTCAGTGCAAGACCAGAACAGCACTGCCCAATTGAGAAATCAAGACATGTCATATTGGTGAATGGAAAGAGCTAGAGTATAGAAATAATTGTTATCCTTTTATTCAGCTGGGTTTATTTTTAGTAAACTACATAGAGGACACCTTCAATCATCCACTATGAACGATCTAAAGCATGTACAGCTTATAATTCATGGGAAGGCTAACAGTGTAACCCTGATGTTCCTCAGAGGTTACGTGAAGCTCAACAGCATAATGCTCATCAGCACATTTTTGGCCAGCTGATCATTTTTTCCAGTATTTCTTTTTATAAAGTTCTTCTGGTTAGCATACTCATAAGTTATATTATTTTGCAGATGACTTCAAGTGACATTTAGAAGACACTTCAGCTGTGCAAGTGGCAGCAGCTTAAGAGAAGCATTAATGTAACAAGAGGATCAGTGATGTTCTTGTGGTCTGTAGTTTGTACTTGCATGGCCCAAAAAACTTCTTTACCCTCTCTGAATATATAATACCAAACGCCTCCACAGCCCAGTACACAACCCATAAATCAAGTAACAATCTGAGAAGCGTTTGAGAAATGCACCAAAAAAAAGCACCATGAAAGCTACTTCTGAGCAAAAACAAGAACAAAGTCACATGCCCCAAGCTAACCCAACTTATTGATCGGTGATAATCATTCCAATCAGGGCCAGCTGAGTTTCATTAAACATTGTGACCATTAGAGCATAGCTGGTGCTTTGTCACCATGGAAACACAAACTCACCACAGTTTAGCTCTTGCTATTGTTCGCTTTCCTACTGGCTCACCAAAGTCAGATTGTGTGTATACGTGGAATGCTTAAAGGCTTTTATTGTGTTTTGATAATAGCTCGTTATTGAATGGTTTTTATTGAATAAAAACCACTCAATAAATCTGAATTAATATGAGTAGGAATTTCTTTATTAACTGAAGTCCTATATACATTGCATAATATCTGTCATCTTAAAAGCTCAGATTCTTGTAAGCCCACTTCTATCTGGGCTCTGCTGAAAGACTGAAGTTGTGTGTCTGAGCCCCAACGTCTATGGCAGGCACTGTCTTCTTCACCACTAAGGTGTCCCCATGCTTCCCCTGATGTGCTTCTGAGAAGGCTGGGGTGGGAGCTAGCTATCCACAGTGGACCTGAGTCTTTGATTTTTGGACATTTTAGAGAGCTTTCAATAGTCATTAAACTTGGCAAATTGGATTAGTCCCTTTGGCTTAACAAAGTTCTTTACGTGTCGTAATGAAAGTACTCAGCTGCATAGGCAGATACGGATTTGTCCACTTTCGTCTGAAATTAAAGCAATAGCTACAGATTCCTGTAAATTGGGTCTTTTCTCCCCAGCCTGAGGTCTTTAAATTTCATTTCCTTACCAGAGTTTTGACATCTTTCATCAGATACACCATGCGAGTCGTAATAATTTTTTGTGTACATTTATATCATTAAGATCTTCTGTTGTTGGCATTGTGTTTTTTAATGCTTCTGAATAATAAACCTATTATTCATTATAACATAGAGGAAAATGATCCCTCTCTTGTAACTACCCGATACCTACACATACAGCACGTGTGTGTGTGTGCGCGTGCATGTCTGTGGAACTTGGGCATTCAGTTCAGGCAGTGCCCATTCACACCATGTGCCATCTTGAGAATGATGTCCTGCTGCAGCCCCCCAGTGAGTGAAAAGGACTTCAATTGGAAATGTAATTTTCCCCATTCATCAGCCTCAACTTGAGTACCAGGCCAGTGCTGATAGCAATTCGTTATTCCGCAGAGAGCCAGGAAACTAACAGTCATTATCCATCTGCCTGGCAGTCGCAGTCACTGTGCTGCCCAACGGGTGCCTTCAATTTCCCTAATTCCTTTCATCCCGTTTAAAGACAGATGCAGCCCTGACAGGTTTCAGGAAGCATTTCCATTATAAACATTGCAAGGTACCTGCATCGCACTTTAGAAAATTGCCACAGCCCTCTCCCCCCACCTTACCATTTTTGAGAAAGCAAGGGAAAGATCCTCCTTTGAGACAAGTTCCATCTGGACTTTTGAAGACTGCTATGCTGACCGGGTGCTGCTGGTGATGACGGAAGTCAAAAAGTGAGGCCTGTTAATATAGGAAGGCACTGGTTTAAACATGTAGTGGATTAACTGTGTCTTAGGGAAAATAAACTGCAAAGTCAATCCACATTGATAAGTAGGGACATTAAAAAGGGGTCTTTTGAGAGAATGTTCTTTCCTTATATATCCTGTAATGCAAGTTAAGTTGAAATGATATTTTGTCATTTATAAGTAGAGGTACATAGAAATTCTTGTTGTCACATCCAATCTCTCTCTCCACGAGTGACAGAACAAAGAGCAGAGTTTAGGGTCTGAGCGCAGGGTCAGCCATTAATCCAGTTGCTCTGGTCTAATTTTTGGGGCTAAAAGCCGTACTCAGGAGTGCTACTGTGCTATGGTCACTCTGCAAGGCATGAGATTCAAACCAGCAACTTTCCAAACATGGCCACAGACTTTGAATCCGCAGATCCACTAATCTTACCATCCAGGAACAGTCATTTAGCCAGCCTGGAGTGAGAGTTTGCGGGGCACAGTTTGGACCCCACCCCTTATGGCCTATGTCACATTTCCTCCTCCCATCAAACATCAGTGACAGCAACGTACTTATATTGTGTGGCAATTACCTCTGCCTCATTTTTACATGCATAAACGCGGGTGTTTACAGAATTAACCCATTGGTGTTAGGAAGCGTAATTAGTGTTGAGTGGTTTTAGCCAGGTAGTGGAATGTCAGACATTTAACACAGTAAGCATATTACTGATTTCCAATAAGCCAGGCCCAATGGTGCCACTCCCAGTTAATGGCTTCATCACTAAAAGTGACATTGACACTAACGGTTGTGTTAATGGTCTGGAAAATATTTATTCATTGCCCAGTTTGACTTAGCAATTCCTGAACTAACAAATAAAATCCATTTTTTCTGGCTTTTATTTCTCCATTGTGAAAGGAAGTTTTTTTTTTTTTTTAAATCTTCCATCTATTTGCAAATCACTGTGAAATGAAGGCATGTTTGGATCCATCCTCTTCATAAAGGCATCACACCTGAACTCCTCTCTCTGTATCCATCCTCTTCATAAAGGTATCACACCTGAACTCCTCTCTCTGTATCCATCTTCTTTATAAAGGCGTCACACCCGAACTCCTCTCTCTGTATCCATCCTCTTCATAAAGGTATCACACCTGAACTCCTCTCTCTGTATCCATCCTCTTTATAAAGGCAGCACACCTGAACTCCTCTCTCTGTATCCATCC
>JAACJT020000030.1:3377301-3395415 GCA_009936485.2 Gymnarchus niloticus
CACACCTGAACTCCTCTCTCTGTATCCATCCTCTTTATAAAGGCAGCACACCTGAACTCCTCTCTCTGTATCCATCCTCTTTATAAAGGCAGCACACCTGAACTCCTCTCTCTGTATCCATCCTCTTTATAATGGCGTTACACCTGAACTCCTCTCTCTGTATCCATCCTCTTTATAAAGGCATCACACCCAAACTCCTCTCTCTGTATCCATCTTCTTTATAAAGGCGTCACACCCAAACTCCTCTCTCTGTATCCATCCTCTTTATAAAGGCGTCACACCTGAACTCCTCTCTCTGTATCCACCTGTATTCCCCAATCTGTATCTGTCCTTTTCATGAAGACATCACAGCTGAATTCCTTTCTCAGTTTAAAGGCATTACTCAGAGTCAACCCTTTAAAAGAGTCAGGGACACCCCCAATTTACCGCTATCTTCTTCTGCACTGGGGCATCTTGGAGGTTGGCTATGTGCTCTTCACAAATGGAGTCAGTAAGTGAATTATCCATCCAACATCTGTGCCATGCTGATTCTAGTCAGGGTCGCAGGATGAGGGCATTATATAATATTATTTCATTCTACTATGGGCTACATTGGCAAATGTGCCACAACATACTTCTTGGCTAATAATACACTTCCATAGTGCCAATAAAAAAAATGAGATTAAATTACATGTGGATCATCATCCATTTATCCATCTTCCAATCATTCAACCAGGACAAGATCGGAGTGAGCCAGGCAATCACAGGGCTAGAGGCAGGGGTACACTGTGAACAGGATGCAAGTCTATCACAGGATGCATAGACACATGTGCTCAGTCACACACTCTGGGGCAGTCTGCTTGGTGCCTGTAACTGGATGGTGGCTGGTTCAAATCTCACAACTGGCAAAAAAGTATCGATATCATCTTTGGGCCCTTAACCCCAAAACTCCTCTAGTGGTGCCAGAAAAATGGCTGACCCCGAGTCTGCTCTCGTGTGTGTCCAGCCATGTTTGTCCTTATAGAGAGCAAAATGGGATATGCATTCCAATGTACTGCAAAATGTTACAGCTGGCAAATAAAGATTTCATAGGAGATTTGGAAGTAACAATGTGTCAAACCACAAGTTTTCTGACCTTAGACTGAACCACAGACCCGCATGACACAGGGAGAGCATGAAAACGCCACACAGAGCAATTTATACACACATTCAGGAAACGAGCCACAATTTTTGAATGGGACTGTTTTCTGTTTGTTTTGATGGGCAGACAATAGCCGGAGTTGGAGAGAGGGTGCTGTCTGAGAACAAATTGAAATAAGTGGCAGGCTGTAACTTGTGTTCTGATTTGTTTGTACTTTCTGTTCTTATCAGTTCAAGTCTTTTCAAAATTGTCATCATCCCAGCACTTTGAAAAAAATCCACTGGTGGGGCTTTTGAATGAGATTTAGAAAAAAGAAAAACTGTTTCCAAGCTACTCTGAGAGGGAAGGAATCTAGGATATTTCCAAGACTTTGAGCACAATGAAATAATTTCATTAAGCTCCTTATTGTTGAACTGCTAGATATTAGGGTTCTTGTTGGGTTCATTATAACACTGTGTTTTTAATCTACTGAGCAGTAAGCCTGAAAATCAAACTGTCTTAAATGACATTGAGGACCCATGCCTTTGCAAGTCATTATAGTTAACATTTTCTGATTTGACTTCTTAAAAGCTGAGAAACAATCAGTACATCTGACAGCGTGGCGCTCTCCATTTGCTGATGAGATGGAGAATAAAGACCATTATGTCGCTTTATCGAATCATTAATATAAATAAGGGCACAGCAGAGCAAAAAATGAATCAAGGTGATTAGAAGTATGGAAGTGATAGAAAATGTGTTTTTTGTAAAAGTCTTCCATCTCATGTAAAATATCTTGCTTCTACCGTGATTGCTGGTAATTTTAATGAAAGTGGAAGCCTTAATGTTCCTGTAAATCTGTCATTTCCCTGTTTTTGATGGTGCGTTACAGGACACGTGTGTGGGTTGCAAATTCTTATGTGAAGTGTTATATTATACATCCTGCTTTATTAAAGCTCAAAGTCAGTGTATTTGCGGCCAAATCCCGTTACCTGAAACCGACAACATTCATGGTGCAGTTAACAGAACAGCTAGCTTGTAGGTTTCAAGAAAGCTCCATATTTAATCTTTCACAGATGGTTTCTTGGTAATGAATTCCTGTTCCTTCAGAGTAAATAGGTTCCCAAAAGTAATATGAGGAGATGTAAGACAGCATTACACTTGTTTATGTTTTTCCTGACATACAACAAAGCACTGAAAGGCTCTTGGGTAACTAAAGGACTATCAACACTAATACACAGAGTGGATTTTGCTAACAGCTATGCCTTTGGGTATAAGGATGAAAGAAAAGAACAGAGAAGTAAAGAAAAGGAAGGTGACTCGGCTGGTCTTCGTGAGGTGTGCTGTAAAGTTTTCAAGCGCTAATCATCTTCCGGCCATCTTCCCAAACTACCACTGCAGAGTCAGCAGTATTCAGTAATTGTCTAGCATTGCGTCATCAGATTAGAATGCTTGCAAAGGTCAGTTTAACGGCAATGTCATGTCTGGTCACGCAGCACGAAAACTGATGACATGGAGTCATGTAACACTGAATGTTAGATCTGGATTTAACCACAAATAGCAAGTCATCAACGTGTGGATCACCTGCGATGGTAATGGCACAAAAATCTTCCCACAGTTCTGCCAACTGCCTCCTGGTGTCACTGCAAGCACTTTCCTGAATTAAGTCAAATGAAGTAATATTGCAATAAATATGACGTGTGCATTTTTATGAAACATGACAGTCAGTGAATGGTACAGTATTGGGAGGTCAGGGAAATAGACTGAAATCAAAAAACTGCCGAAATTTCCAAGCTTTCCGGGCAAAGAGCTTAACTGTAAAGTTCAAGGGCAATGACAGGAAGATAAAATTAGTCTTTTGATTTCAAAATCTGTTTACTGATAGTGCCCTTGGGTGGTTTTTAAAATGATATGAATTAAAACGGCATGCCTCCTAACAGCTGATGGCATGACCTTCTGAAGGTAATCCTAATGAAACCAATTTGCTTTCCCTGACTTTGGAATAATCTTTCATGAGCCAATGAATTTGATTCAAAAGGATTTTTTCTTTCACTGAAGCAGCTTTCTCAAATTGAGGATGCATGATTTCATTCTTGTCTTTTTTCAAGCTACAGCTGTGATCTGATAACCGTAACAAAGTATCCTCCCCTGTGACAGAGCAACTAAAGGCAGGTAATTTTATATCAAATCGCTCTGCTGTGGAGCCCCTGTGATGACACCCATATCTGCACTGCCTGGCAGTGCTGCCTGTGACCTGGGCCACCATGTGGCAGCGGCCATTCACTCCTAAATAGCCGTGGAGGCCTCGTTTAATCCAGAGGCTGGGTTTTAATGAGCTCACTTTATCATTTTCTTTCGAGGTCACCGTGCTTTCCATGTCCTGCCCTTCAGCACCTGTAGAAAGTTCCAGAACCCATTTTATATACTTGACTTTTACATCAACCTCACTTTATATGCGTGATTTAATACCCAGAATAGCCCTTAGAATGCTCTTGATGCGCAAATTATTCAAAGTGGATCACTCGAGGTGCTGTTTATCTCCATGGACACCAAAATTCACCATCATATGAGAATGAGCCAGAAGTATACTCAGCTGTCATTTTCCCATATTTGCATTTAGTATTACCAATATTACCTTCAAATATTTACTATATGCTGTACACCTAGCTAGTAGGTTGCACGTTCAGCTCCAGAAGCACTTCAGGGTAGACAATCACACCATGTTCAAAATCACCTGGATCAGGCATTTTAGCCCCTCTAATGCTTAGTTGAACAGTAATTGAGCATGTTTACCTGTCTGCTTGCTACTGTATATATTTTCATTGTAGCCAGATGATTGTCTGTTTGGAGGAATAGGCTGTTTGCCTTAACAACTGATGGTGCCTAATAAAGCGGCCACTGTGTGTTAGCATGTCTGATTTGTAATTAATGGGGGCACTCCAGGATTTTAAAGGAAAAGCCATTGTTTTAACTTGTGTGGTGCAGGAAGTGTCATTGCAGACCACGTTCCTATTCAAGGCCACAGAGCATGCTGTCCATCTCATGGAGGCTGTGGCTGGGTGTTCACCCAGACACCCTTATTACTGTAACAACTGGCTTTGGCGTCCGCATCCATGAGAGTGATGGGCCAGATAAGCTCTCAATGAAATGCCCTGTCTAGCAGGGCGGTGGAGTCCGACGGGGATCTGGATCTCATCACCACCAATAAGCCGAGGCTTGGCCTTTGGTAACTGTGCCCCTGGAGGACACGGCTAGAGAAAGCAATAACTCCATAGATCCTTGTTTATGTACAGATGTGCGTTTGCTTTCTGTAGCAGAGCTGGCCGTGGCTCCAGAAACGTAGGCACTACCAGCAAAATCACTGGGGGTGTGAGGAGGTAGCTGCAGTCTCCTTGTTGGTGGGTTCCAGGTCAAAGCATTGCTGAATCTGACACGTGATGGCCAATATAGGAGGCCATGAATGGTGATTGCAGCAAGAGTGTGCACATTAAAAATGATTTAAAGTTCTTCCATATGATGTCTGGGGTCTATATAGGACAGCAATCCACAGCATTACCACAAATACCCATTTCCAATTTTACAAAAATATTCATTATGATCTTTTAAAGTGCTGAGCAGCAAAGACGGTTCTGGTTAACTGATTCAGAAAATTAAAGCATAAAAATAATAGATTCATGGCCCTGCTTTGTTTAACCCAAATTAATTTCCCAGGGTGAAAGCAGACTGATTCCAGAACGGATTGGGAATCTGTAGAGGTCAGAAGGATCCTTTGATGTTTACTGCCATGGTTTCACAAACTGAATGCTTGGTATATCTGTGATACAACATCAGAAGGAAATCAAAGGGCCAGTTATGGACCATGAGTTTCATACATGTCCAGTCGCCAGAGCAGGACACATTTGGCTGGAGGAGGCTCTGACACCATGAGCAAAGCTACAGGCTGCCTGCTCGTCCCTCCGGTCAGATGAATGGCAAGTCGTGGATACTCGTCTGGCTCAGTGTGGCAGCCTCTTCCTCAGGATGCCTTCTACCCAGTCCCAATTTACAGGAGAATCGATCGACTCGTCAAAGTTTGCTCGCTAATCCGCATTTGCTTGGGCTTTACTCTAAAGGTGTTTCAAAGGCCGTACACGTGTACAGGGAACGTGTGAAGTCAGCATGACTGACATGTTAATGACATTACAAAGGATTTCACATTTACAGAGTGCTGGGGAGCCTCATGAGTGGCACCAGAAACACAATAAACGTGGTTTATGTGCCATAGCAGCCTCGCTGCTGGGCTGCTGGGACTGTAAACACTATGGCTTTCTCCAGCACAAAATCTCAAGATTGTTTACCAGCGGTGCTTAAAAGGCACAATTCCTTTCTGCTGTTGTGAATGTGCTGCAAGATGGCATCAAAATTTAGTGCACACTCTCTGTCACGAACAGGCTGATATTTACCTATGTGAGAATCTTCAGTATCTCCCAATATTCTTTTATCATATCGACTCAGATGTTATATATTACAGAAACCATTTATCAAAGGCAGATCATTTTAATAAAGGAGGTTTTTGTGTTTGCAAATTGGGGCCTGTGTAATTTAAGGCATATTAAAGAAATATATTTCCTGTGTGATTAATTATGAAAATGTGAACAAGAGCTGCATTGTTTTACAACCAGGGGCTCCATTCAGCTGGCAGCGAATCATTTTTTCTCGTGAGACAGTGCCGATGTTCGGGTGCCAGGTGCCCAGAGATGGGCGGCCTCACAGCTGATGCAGGCAGGCCCTGAGCAAGGCCTCCAGCAGAGCCACACGAGGTCCCCATCACTGGCCCGACACTGATGTGAACACCGAATTAGCAGGTGGCCGGAAGAAAACCCAGAGGAGTGTTTTAAAGAGTGGCAGAAACGAACTGGAAATCGGTGGCTCATTAAGGGTTTTAACACCACCTGTTGGCACAGTGATTGGCTACCCTCCATTCACACTGAATCAGTGTCCTGCAGGAAATGATGATGAATTCAGAGGACGAGGTATGTAGATGGGAGATGGAGGGAGAGGGGGGAATCTCTCACTGCTGTCACTGTGTTTTGTGACAGAGTTGAAGAGCTGTATCACCCTCCCAGGAAGGCAGAGCTCCTATTCTCAATGGGCTCGGAACTTGACAGCTACATTGTTGTAGGTGCCATAGGTTCAAACCTCCATTTGGTGGGGTTCTACTTACACTGCCAGCAATGGCGGTGTTGGTCGAGGCCCACATTGGAATTGCTATAACCTGATATTCCTTCGGAGTTCAGAACAAGCTTCTGTGCATTGTGTCATTTTACGAGCTGTTTTTGTAAAATAGTAAGAATGGCGACGATACTTACCAGCATCACAACTCTTCTCTGAAAATGCTTCTTCTTGATGCGTGACACTCCCATGTGATTGGCCAATGTTATATGATACTTAGCTGTGGAAAGCCCTAGCTCACTGGCTTGCTGGCACTGACCCACTGGCTCAGACATGTCATGTAAAGGCAATGTTGTCGGGAGCCAGCGTGCTGATATTGATTTCCTTCTGTGGCGAGGTCACTGATAGGGACACGGGGCAAATGAAAGGTGGCTCAGAGCTCATCCACCCTGGCATGTGGAACATTGGTGGCAAGCAAAGCTTTCCCGCATCATTCAAAGAGATTTACAACATTTAGAACCTGAAATGCTCACTTGTGTAATCAAGTTTGTTTTAGATAGTAGGAAGGGCACTTCTGAGAGGCAATCTGAGGCCCTTTGAGCCACACACTCCTTTTCATAGGTTCTCAGCTTGGCCAGACAGTGCTTTTCCAGGGTAGCATAAGTTAGCTTGCGTGTAATGCCAGCCGGGCTGTTTATATGCTGATAAGGGGGACATGATTGATTGAGTAAACAATCGGTTGGTCCCGTTAACTGCTAATAAAAGTTTAGTGAGCAGCAATTGTTGGCCCCATGCCCAGCTACAGAATCATAAATAAATGAACAGAAAATGAACAAACACATAAAAGCCAGAGAGACCAGGCATTCTCGAATGCATTTATATTGGCTTTCTGTCTGCGCCTTTTGTTTGCTTTGTTGTTTCTGTTTGTTTTATTTTTCAGAAAAGAGGGGCGCGATTATGCTCAGTAAAATCTGTGTGCTGCGACTTAGCTGAGACGTTCCAACAGGATTGCGCCTAGCGGGTAACTGTAACGAGTCCAACAGCGATTGGCTGGCTGAGTGACTGTCTGGCTGGCAGCAGATGGGGGCATGAGAATCAGGTTCCCCCCACCCCTCTCTGTGAGTGTGACCAGCAGCCGGCAGGGCTACGGCCTCCCATTCAGGTGTGGTGAGTCTGGGCTTGCGCAAAGGTGCGTGACATCGTTGGAGCCTCCCGGATATTTGGAAGAGGCACGTAGTTGCAAATTGGACAAGCTTTGTGCATTCAGCCGGAGCCATTGCAGTTTTTTTAGGCTAAACAAAGACCCACCAGGGGACAAAAGATAACGCTGAATTGTTTTAGCTGAGAGCAGTTGACCTTCGCTTGAGGATTGCAGGTCTGCTGAACAATAGATGCAATCTCCAATGTACACCAGCAAACAGACATCGTTGAGTCCGTTTCTGCTACAGAAAACAGCAAGGTTCATTCACCACGCATATAAATCTCTTGAATCCCATTTGCAATATCAGATTTAAACAGTACAGTTCACTGACAGAAATATTACGTTCTGCATATCAGCACATTTAAGTATATGACAAAGTTTTCACAAACATTTCAAATTCTTCTTATGTAGCAGTAACTGACAGACTATATTTTATTTAATGCCCTTTACTTCAGTACAAATTTTACTTGTCATAACATGATTAAAGTGTATAAGCGATCTAAGGCCCAAAAAGAGGCATCGCTTAAGCAGATACTATCTCGGTGCTGACAAGCCGTTTCGTCCCTACAGTTGCTGGAAGAGCAGTCATTCAGAAAGGGGCAGAGTGCCCTTCACTCACGGCAGAGCTGCTAGAGAGTGAAAGTGAATGAGCCTCACACATGTCACTGTAAAACTCAGCCTGGGAGTGGGAACCTCACACACATCACTATAGAACTCAGCCTGGTCCAGAAACCATGGGAAAATGTGGCCACTGCCATTGTTTCAAAAAGATTCATTAACTGTTTTTTGAATCATGTAAAGTGATATGAACAGTATGGCTCTGCCTGAATTTTATTGTCACAGTTATGTACAGTCATACCTGGCTTAGCATTGTATGGCATGCTTACAAATCCACCATCTGTCCGTCAACCCAGGACACGTTCACCTTTGTCTGGTCACAGTCCGAGCAAGCAGTAGCGGTACGTTGACATAGTATCTGGAAAATGACCTGCATGGGTCCCTCTGCAATGATCTGCTTCTATGGCCGTGTACTCCATGTGTTAATGAACTGACTGAACAAAATTCTATAAGTCTGAACACGATGTGTCACAGGAGAAGCCATGTGAAAGCTGGTCTTCGATACCAGATGCAGCACTGCATGCAGCCTAGTATGCAGGACTGCTGCGATGGAAGTCAGCATTCTGGCAGTCTCTAATCATTCTGACATCCTGCCATGCAAATGTAATCCAAGTAGATCTCCTCTCCCCCTCCCCTTACCGAAAAGAAACTTGTTGAAAGTAGAATTTCTTATCTTTCATATTAAATGTGGGCTTAATTGAAGTGGGAGTAAAGGTACCTCTAATGTTTGAAGGGAACACTTCATCAAAGTGTGTTTTTCTTTTTCATAGCAAAGCCGCTGTAGGCTTGTGAACGTGGTTTCATATTGCAGTTGAGTTCTGGCTATTTCTGGCACAGATTAAATTAAGCTCATAACTGATGAAAGATATGAAGCTGCTTGCAGTCAATTTAAAGATCTCTCCAAAAAACACCCACACCTTCTGCTTCCTTCCGAGAGGTTTGGAGACACTGTGATTTAGTAGCTAAGACACGCCAATCGGAATTAAAGTTCTTCTCTATCACTTCATCTACTCTTACAAGCAGCTTTCTGAGGGCAGTCTTTGTTGAATATCAATGAACCTATTACTAAAGTTATAATTCTACTCATAGATATTTTAAATTGTCTTATATCTTGTGAAAACGTGTGGTTTTTATTTCTGTATAGAGTCCATTGGTTTACATCAGTGGTCATTAACCACTTCAAGGCATCTTGAAAGTTAAAAGCTTATATCATAGGAACTACTACAGAAGCAACAGACTGGTCATGATAGTCATTTAATTTTATAGAAAGCTACAGTGTGCTCATGCTGTTTGGATTTAGGCTGCTACTACCTTAAATACGTCTACCATAGATCCGCCCATCCATTTCCCAGAGATGGAAGAGGACATCCATCCATCGCTCAACTGTATATTCTGATCAGCTCGTGGTCCTGGAGCCTTTAGGAGATCTTAGGGGCAAATTATCGGTACTCAGCCCTACTGAATTTGTCTTAACGTTCAAAAGTTTATTAAAAACCTGATGTTTCAGATCCTACACACTTACAAACCGAATCTTCTTTTTGGTTTGGTTATTTATGATACATCTGTACACCTTTACAACTTAATTTTCACCTGCTTAATACAGGGAAAATGTTTAATGAGTACAGCTCTCCCCAGTAGCAACATTCTGACATTACATTCAGACAGGATGTGTCAGAGGCATTCCATCTCATTTCATTTAAAGACGAAGGGGACACAGAGATGATGGAGATGCAATATTAGACGAAACATTTCCACACGGTCATAACTCAGAGCAAGCAAGAATGGGATGAGACTTCCCAAGGACATATTTTGTGCAAGGTTATCAAAAAATGCTTCAGGAACGGGAGAATGCCTTCTTTGTATTCATATTGCGATCAATCATTATTATTAGAAATGGAAGGAAACTTATACATTTTTCATCGTTACATTTCTTTTTGTTTCATGTTTTTTCATGGATTGCCTTCATTGTACTTTTAATCTGCCTTCTTCAAAGATCTTTATCGACCTTTAAAGCAGGATTTCATGCAGTTGAGCATCTCTTTTGAAAGGTTTGTTTTGCCGAATGCCATCAGAAGAGCTCTGCCCTAAGAACTATGAAACACTACTGTGATTGTGGTCCGGACTTTCTGTCATTTACCTCAAGACTTCACAGTGATGTTAGTTCACTTTTTGGGATGAGCAGCTGACCTTCCAAAATCCAATCAAACGTGCTCCCAGCTTCTCTCTCATGCTGAGAGGTATCTACCCCAGCCATTCGAGAGATCAATAAAAGCCATATCAGCTCTAGATCAGCATCGAACCCCCCAGAATGGGCTTCACATTTAGCTGATACCGCCTGAAACGCCATAACTGCCCATTAGGAATTACTGACACATAATCATCTCCTTCTGCTGTGCTGGACTGTCTGACATTCCCGGTTGTGTCTACTGAGAGGGAAGGGGTGGGTGCCTGGTTGTCTGTGTGTGTGGGAGTCTGTCTGTGCCTATGTTAGTATACCTTTTGTTATCCATTCGTCTGTGTGTGTGAGGTTGCGTGTCTGTACGTTAGTATGTGTCTGTGTGTGTCCATGCGTGTCTGTGTGTCGATTCAAGTGCACGGACCGCCACTGAATGATATCCAGCTCATAATTACAAAACGAGCCCTGGAGTGGAATCGATTGAGAGAAGGTTTATTTGTGGAGCAGCTGTTCCACCCTGTTTTAATAACTGCACAGGTGCGAAGGCTACTTTCAGTATGAAACACTGGCTGCTATGCCCTCTCAAGGTATGATCGCCTGACCCACAGCTGGGAACCACTTTCCTTCTTCATACTAACAGCTTTCATATGCCTGAAAGCCCATGAAAGCAGCGGATGCAGCATGAGGCGGGCTATGCTGAACGCTCAGGCCGATGCTCGACGCAGGTTCAGCTTTCTGGTTTTGTGCAGTCAGTCTTGCCTTCCAGTGTCCTTGCCTTCCTGTCCTGGTTTTTAGGAGTTTGATCAGCTGCGGTTAAACAGTGTGCCCCGTGGGATTCAAGAACAGCTGTGATGGATGACGGCAATGACGGCAAAGACCGAAGGGACCTTTCCAGCTGCTAGATGGATACTCATCCCCCATTGTAAGACTGTCAGAAAGTATCAGGCTTGATCTGGCGGAGTATGGAATCTCTCAGCATGGCAGGACATTTCACAGGAGATCCCTTTGTGGCCAAGAAGCTCAGCTCCAGTCCCTTAGGTTCTGGAGCCATACTGGCACTGGTGGGCTGTACAGGAGCAGAGCGCAGTGGAGCATGCAGAAGATCCTCCTAGCAATTATCGTTTATATCCCGGTCCCTTTACTTGCTAATTAGTTGTGTGTAATAGCCCAATTAATGAGAATGTCATTGAGCTTTGTAGAAAACACTCTGGCAGGTATTTAAAGTACTCAAGATCCTTAATGTGGGCAGGGCCTCTGCCATGGAAGGGCAACTCTGAAATTAGCCACTCCGCTGAGGTAGTTCCCAGGAGTTCTGGGAAATTCGAAATGTAGACATTTATGTTGCACTGTGCCCAGTGAAACAGGACAATGAGCTGGTCGGCAGAATTAAAAACAAACAGTGGAGCTTTTTATGGAGGGATGCCGTGTTTACTGGCTATAAGATTGAAATAAGAAGAAGAAGCGCTGGGAAGAAGCTCATGCCTGAAAGGCTGGCGTCGTGGGCGTCATCTCGCACCCTGACTGCTTGCCGGTTATCGACACTGTCGAAAGAGCTGCAATTAGGATGAGGGGGGCCGTGAAACGTGCCCCCGCTCGCACAGCATGTAGTGTCTTTCTGCTAATTCACTTTCTTCCCACACAATTTGCTTTGATGTGTGTCCCGGCAGCAGAACGATTATGCATAGCTCGACAAATTGGTTTAAACATCAGTGTGAAATTAAGCGGCACTGAACCTGCTCTGAAAGCCGATCGCGTTAATGAAAACAACTGAACAACAGCCAATATGCAAGGAATACGTAAAAGGTTCATGTTAGTCCCAGGAGCAGAGGTGGAAAGCCTTGGTTTGTAACCCTGAAGACATTCCGCCTGGTAAAGAGGAAGCAGAAATTAGACAAGGTCACTCTGTTTGATTATCATAATATTGTTTCTTTTTTTTTAGCATAGCCATGTAGGTTACTGTGAATAAAAGGAGGTATTAAATCAATGACTGTAGGATGTCAAGGTGCATTAAGACTATGAATATGTTGCCCCCAGTATAATGAATGAAAAATGACCCCCGAAACGAAATCTCATCCTCCTATGCACATGATTTTTCCTCACTCGTGACTGCTGTCGCTGTGTCTTCAACCTGAGCATTTTGCTTCATCCTTGGTATGCTTGGCAGCTGGTTCCGTGTCTGTCGCTGTTTTGAGATGTTTGACTCTCTCCTCCGAGACTCCTGGACCGTGGAGAGACTGCATAAGCGGTTGTGATATCGCTGGGTTGTCACAGTAGCCATGATCCCTGCAGGACCATCTGTTTTTAATGGATGTCTGTGAGATGCCAGCCCCTCATATTTCCCGTTTTTCTCTGCATGCATGACTGGCATGACTTCTGCTCGTCAGTGTAGAGACTTGATTGACAAGCTGGCTCTGACACCTGAGGCCTTTGTTTTTACACTTGTGCTCTGAATTCTAAACGACTGCTCATCAGTTCCTCTCTGTTTTAGGAGGATACGAGGTGAAAGAGGCCTGGTCCATTGTTGCTGACTGTAGCCATGCTGTGGGCATGTCACCTCGTCCTCATTGTCACATGATTGCCCTCTAGAGGTGAGACCTCTTTTTGCATTTCAGAGGTTAACCCTTGCAGTTCTAAACTTCCATTTCTAAACATGTCTGATAACAGAACATCATGTAAGGAAAGTCCTGATAAGCACTGTTGATAAGCTCTGTCACTTTACATTGGACTTAATTGTTGTTGATTTTAAGAAAAGTCCATTTAAGGAACAAGGCCCATAGCTCTCTGGCAAACCTCTTAATGCATTTAGAGATAAATGAAGTGTCCTTCTGAGATGGACGTTTAAATGAGTCTTGGTAAATGATCTCTCAAAGGCTGGTGAAGGGATTAACATTAAATGAAAATCTATACATTCCTAAGAACTCTTGAATTAACTATGTATGTGATGCAGAGTGAAACTGTCTTATGATAAATATTTTGGTTTATAGGATGTTTCAAGGTAACCTGTGTTGTTTTGACACCTAATCTGTCCACACGCTAATTAATAGTGGAAATATGGGGGTTATGATCAGTACCA
This sequence comes from Gymnarchus niloticus, assembly GCA_009936485.2. Taxonomy (NCBI): domain Eukaryota; kingdom Metazoa; phylum Chordata; class Actinopteri; order Osteoglossiformes; family Gymnarchidae; genus Gymnarchus; species Gymnarchus niloticus. Next base: position 3,390,617 of record JAACJT020000030.1, read on the forward strand.
GATAACTGTCTGCGTAAGTCCTTCAGCGGAAAATTAATCTCTGCTTCCGATTGGCAGGCATCCCTAGAGCACAAAGCCAAATGCAGGAATGCAAATGGCCAGCCAGCCTTTGGCATGAGTGAATGGGACGTTATGTCATGTTCTCAGACCGCGTAACCTGTGGAACCTGAGGTTTGTCAGCATTGGCAACAGATGGAGGCTTACCACTGGCTGTGTTCTGCACTTTTCAGCCAGCCTCCCTCAAAGCCCACCAGCACCGTTAATGCACAGAAGTCAGTAATTAGGAACATGCAACAATTTACTTAAAACCTGCATGTTTAATCGGCGAACAAAATGTCTGATACAGGAAGGAAGTTTGGATGCAGAGCTTGGGGCGTGGCACCCCTTCCATAAAGACTGCTGTTCGGGGTAGTAGAGTCTGAGATGAGATGTCTGTGAGACCCAAGAACTGTGGACCCTGTCACGTGACATAGGCCCTGTCACATGGCACGGGGCCTGTCACATGGCATGGGGCCAGTCATGTTTGCTGGCCCAGTCTCATGGAATTGGCCCCTTTACTTACTCAGTCACATAGGTGCAGGTTCTGCTACAGGTGAGCTGAACAGTCATCCCTCATTCCAAATGCAGGGAAAACCCACAAGCCATCGAGCATGGCCTGCCTTCGTCTCTGGTATGGAATTATCCATAATTATGAGCAAGGGTATCGTTCATTACAGAGGAAGGGGCTGGAGCATCGCACATGCCCTGAATGACAAAGAGGGAGTCCACAGTAGGGTTTTGGGAAGCGGCAGAGTGGCGTTTCTGTCTGTGGGAATTCAGCAAACATTTTATTCATAATGCATCAGGCATCTTATGAGAGATAACTGGACAAATGTATGCATTGCCATAATCATTATATTATTATAAGATTTATCATTATTGTTACAGTTCGTAGTTGTTTTTGTCATGCATGCGTTGGGATTTTTTACATTCAGGGCTTGAGAAACAGCCCGGCACCTGTCTGTGCCATGATGGCCTGCCTCTGAGTATCACATGGGATGAGCTTCTGGACGCCATCAACGTTATCAGGCATTGTCACGCTAGTGTCTTGGTCGAGGAACTACACCACCGCACAGCTGTTACTGTATGGGTATCTCTGAGAGAACCATGGGATTGGAGTGACAAAAAGACCCATTCAACATTACATGTTGCATTCAGCACAGGAATGTCACATCTGTCCTGAAGGTGGATGAGGTGCTCAATGCTTAATGCCAAAGCTGAACTGAGCAGCCCAGAATTCCCAAACAAACCAAACATGAACGAGCTAAAAGTGGGGGAAGAAAAACTCATTTTAAACCAACTGAACACAGCTTAGAAAAACCAAAATGTCTAGATGAACAAACTCTGACTTCAGCAGATGTCTTGAACAGAACCCCCCCCCCCCAATCCACCAAGCTGACCCTGAATAAGCTCCTAAGAAGCTCAACGGTCCAATCAGGGCCAGTTTGGCTTCATTGAAGGAGGCATCTGTGAGCACAGAGCTGGTGAACAGTCTTGATGGCACAGCTGGCACAGCTGGCACAGCCTCTGAATTTAAAATACTCATTAACACCACATATTGTACAAACAGATATCCCAGTGTACTTTCTTAGTCATTACAAGAAAGTACACACAAAAATGGTAGTTATTAAAGACCAGGCTTGGGAAACCTTAAAAATGTGCTAAATTAAAATAACTACACTTGGTCCGTCCTTTGTTCCTTTTAAAACTGACTTGTACCGCACACTGGATGAACTTCACTGTTTACCATTGGCAGCTGTATTATACTGTTTATAGCCCTGGGTAATTCTAAAGACAAACATAAGGCAACCCTATCATTTCGGTATGTTAGCTGCAGGAGGCTGTCTGTTTATGGTGTTTGGGTGGATGTTGGAACTTTCTGCCCCTTAGCTAGTCCTTTACCAGCTTGAACTGTGATATTGGGCTGGGCTCAATGGTGTGGCTGCCACTGGGACTCACTTGATGACAGCACTTTGCCAGTGATACTGCTTAACAAAACTGGAGGCAGACGGCGCATCCACTGAGCTGGTGGTACTGACGTGCAGCTGATTAGAGCAAATGAAAAAGTGGCCTGTTACTGCCAACAAGCACATCTCTCTTTTCTGCCTGAGAAATGGTTCCATCAGCCTGGAGTCATTGTACATATTGTGTAAACTGCTCTATCCTTTTAGACTGCTCTTCATTTCGTCCCTCTCCGCTAAGAATATATATATATTCTTATATGTATGTACAGTATATATACTTTCTCAAGTAAATGCAGGGCAATCAAAACCACCCCATTTCCCTGATTACTATAGGCTATTTTAATCACAACAGTCTGAAAAGTGAGCTTCCCAAACACAGACAGCTGGTTAACTGTCCAAGCAGAGAGAAGGAAAACACAGGACCGTTGATGTGTTACCAGAAAGGGTGCAGACGGTGAACATTGCGAAATGGATCACCGAGTCTGTGGAGCAGATCCAAGATTGCTGTCATTCACCAGCCCGGGCAGTTATCAGAGATTCATGTGATTGCTGATGAGTGCATGAACACTATCGCCTCCTATATCAGTTTTATGGTAGTTTAGAAACACAGATGACAACCGTGGTAATTCATCCTGATGTGAAGAACAGGAGGTTGACGAGCCCTTAAAGAAACAGTGCCGCAGGACAGGCTGGCTGACCTCGATCTGGTTTTGTGCACGACATTAAAATCTGCCGCTGACTTACACACCCCAGTACTCTAACATGTATTCAGTCAGTCTCTGGAACAGTGCATGATTCATGATAGCTTCAAGTATTCTGTCATTATTGTGCTTTCCGAAGAAGAACCAAAAGAACTTTCCTCGATAACTATAGAGTTATTACATCTACAGTAATGAAGATGTTTGAACATCACTTGACTACGAATCTTAGCGAGACCTCTCCCTCGAGACTTGCACCCTAGTGGGTTCTCACTGGAAATGGTGATGATAAACCTGGATCCACACCTTTTGTCTGTTTTGGAGACTCATCCACTCACTCAGGAGGACACAGACTGTAGTTTCTTCTCGGTGGAATATTTTTTGGAAGGGGGTGGGTTCTTCAAGCTGGCAGAGGGCTATGAGGAGTTAAGACCTTCAGTTTTCTTCCGGAATGTCCCTCCTATGAGGGCAAGCAGAGCTGCACTAACAGAGACGCTTATGTGTTCCTTCAGCTGAGTGCCTCTAGCATCTCCTCTGCAATGTCTTCCAGTCGCCTGCACTATCATAACTCGTGGACAAACGTACCTGATAATTAATCATTGATGGACTGCAGGAGAAAATCCAGCAGGGCCCCTGCGGCAGCTTCACAATCCATAGTTCCCAGGTATCGTTGATGTACGTGACATCGGTGACTGGCTGTAGTATGCACTCCATACACACTTTGCCAGCTTCCAGTACATGGCAGTCTGTGCCGCGTGAGTAGTGGTTGTACAGCAGGTTGCGTTATGGACACACTGCTCTGAAAGTGTGATACAAGCAGCGACCTGACATTTCTGACAAGTATACATGGCAGAATGGCCTTTAGTATGTACTTAAACTGCACTCGACATACTGCCTTGAGCGACACCCACCTTGTGTTTCAAATGCACGCTCTAAGGGGGAGCAGTAACACACGTACACTGGTGACATTTTGACGTATCAGACAAGTCACAGCATAATGAAGGCTGTAGTACTCAGAGAAGTGTAGTAAGTGATGTATGACAAACACAGAGTTTAATGGACTTTGACTGTCAGTGAACATTTGCCCTTCTGGAATGCCCAGAAGGGCACTCAAGCTGCATTCAGGTTATGTAAACTCACATCCCTGCCAAAGAGATCTGGCTTGGAAGGGAACGTCCAGCAGGCAGCCAAACAAGCCACTAACACCAATGCCCTCATCTGAACAAGCCCGTCCAACATCGACACCAGGGTCTCTGGAACAGTTCATCCTGTACTGGGCCCTTCACAGCTGCCCCATTAATGGACACATTGGTTAATATTGGGAAATCATCTAAGCAGGCTGAATAATAAGCATGAGTCAAGCTCCTCTTAGATGTTAATATTTTTATCTGCAGCACTGATACCTTCATCAGTGGCCAGTATACGTAGCTCTGAGCTGAGTACCAATGCAAACTATAACACCACATGAATTTATAAATGGTCACTTTCTGTAAAATACACTGGAGTCTGTGTAGTAGATTATATAACATGAGTTACTGCTGTCTTTTAATTAAAGGCCCTTCTTTCAATAAAGAAAGACCTGGGATGAAATGCACAACCTGAAGATACGTTTAGTCTTTCTAATTCCCATGATTTGACGGGTAAGAAAAGAGACAGAGAAACACAGCAAGCACAAAAGAGTTGTATGTTTTTGGAATTCACCCTGATCGAGCACAGCACTATTTTTATTGATTCACAAGACATAGGGGTTTATCTCCTTATCCATTTCTGGTCTGGTATGATTTTCCCAGTCAAACTTGCTTTGCTCCTCTGTTTTTCAAGTGGAAGGAGGGAGTGAAGTGATCAGCCCTCTGATAAACCTACGAGAGTGCAAACCGATCAGCCATTTGATAAACCTACGAAAGTGTAGGGTGATCAGCCATTTGATAAACCTACGAGAGAGTGAAGTGATCAGCACTTTGATAAACCTATGAGAGTGATCAGCCCTTTGATAAACCAATGAGAGAGTGAAGTCATCAGTCCTTTGATAAACCTATGAGAGTGATCAGCCCTTTGATAAACCAATGAGAGAGTGAAGTCATCAGTCCTTTGATAAACC
>JAACJT020000030.1:3404269-3452125 GCA_009936485.2 Gymnarchus niloticus
TGGATAGACAGTGTAGTGGAAGCAATGAACATGAGTTTGGGCAGGCTTCGAGAGGCGGTGGAGGACAGGGCGGTCTGTCGTGCTGTGGTCCATGGAGTCGCGAAGAGTCGGACACGACTGCGTGACTAAACAAGAACAAATTGGGACACCAGCTAACGGGGGGGGTTCACATACTTTTGGACTTGGGTAATTAAGCCATAATCATTGCTTAGACAGATGTGTAATTAAACACATAGTCATGCAATACCCAGCAACAAACACTGATGGCAGAATCGCTCATACTGAAAGGATTAGTGACTTTCAACGTAGCGCCATCATAAGAAGGCACCTTCCCAACAAGTCAGTATTAAACTTCTGCCTAAATTAACTGCAGGTGAAGTGATTGTGATGTGGAAACTTCTATAAACAACAAGAGTTCAGTTGTGATGTCATAAACCACACAAATAGGTAGGGAAACGAAGACCCAACATCAATATTCAACCTCACTGATGCTGTTATGGCTGAATGGCTACAAATCCCACCAATGATATTCAAACATCTAGCGTAAAGCCTTTCCCAACGAGTTGAGGCAAAGGAGGACCAACTTCTCATTTATACCCTTGATTCCGGAACGAGATATTGCACAGGCAGGTGTCCCAGCACTTTTGTCCATGTAGTGTACTTAAGCCTAGGATGCCCTCTTGTCGGTATTAAGTGTTTGTTTTATTTGGTTTTGTTTGATTGTATAGTTTCTGGCCATTCAGTTGTTAAGTTAGAATTGTTTGGATTGTTCATGTTGTTACTGTAAGCAGCATTACCACTACTGTTTTTAATTCCAAGTCTTATTTCTGGTTCTCGGATTGGGAATGCCCTAGTCGTGTCCATTTGAATTGATTCTAGTCTCGTCTTGTCTAGTTTATCTTTGAGTTCATTTCCTTATGTTCAAGGCAAAGCCTGGTGTTTATTCCTTTGTTGGTCCTTAAGCCCCATTTGCACTCATACCTATGTCTTCATCATCCTTGCCTCATGGCCCCATGACCCATGATGGTGGAAGCCTGTGAAAATCACATGTTTTTAATCACATGTCAGTGATCCATGTGTGAATAAATGTGAAAACATGAAGAAGGAACAGATGTTCACGTGATATTTCAAAAACCATGTATGTTTTTGAATCCAAACAATGAATCGTATAGCTGCAAGTCAATAATGTGCAACGTTTCATTTCTGTTTAAGCATTAGGACATCTAAGACGTGTGGTTGTTGCTGCTAGATGTAGTGTGGTTCAGGTATCTCTGAAACAGTCATCCTCCTGGGATTTTCACACACTGTGTAGAATTTACAGAGAATGGTGTGATAAACAAAAACATCCAGTCGGTGGCAGTTCTGTGGCCGAAAACACCGTGTTAATGAATGAGGTCAGGAGAGAATGGCCAGACTCGTTAAAGCTAACAGGTACAAAAATAACGGCTCTGTCCAACAGTGGTGTGTAAGGGCTTTTTTTAACACACCACTCACCTACCATTGAAGTGACTTGGGAGGCAGAGTGGGTCCTCCTAGGTACTAGCTTGGTGCAAAGTGGCCTTTGAGTACAGACAATTGGATTCCACAGAACTCTCTTCTTCACAGTGAATCAACTAACATGGGCGGTGCTGCTGCTTTAATCATCACATGGTAACATCAATGCATTCTTGATAGCCATTTCATGTCCAGTCACCGGTGAGATATAAATATCACACTATTTTGAAATTCTTTTGGTGCTTAGCAATTAGGGAGTCAAAGCCTTACTGTGCCTTTTATTAAACCAAAGCAAAATTATTTAGTAAGTGGTCTTTCCGGTGAGAACAAAAAAGCCCAATTTGCCTACTCTGGAACAGGAGTATAGAACTCAGTCTGTTAGGAAACATTAAGTCAAATATTAGGGACATACCATTACATATGTAACATGCGGAAGCTTATCAATGATCTGACAGTCCTGGAGAGTTAGTCCCAGGAGGGGTTGCTAGCAGAAAACTGGACCAAACTGATACCCCTGCGCGTGCCCCTAGATGCTACAACAAAGCTAGGGTTTACACCAACATGTACCATGGTATCAGGCAGCACTTGGCCCAAGTGAGTAAAGAATCATTCGTTATTCTGCTGATTGTTTAGTCACTGCACAAGTGGAGAGATAAACTGTGCGGTACAGCTACTCCTAGCAAACGAAACCATGGAAGTATAACAAAAACGACGAGCTCCCAAGGAAGATATAAAACTGATGATAGGAAATTACAGCTGACAGCAGTTAATTTTGCAGGTTAAATATCAGGCCAATCGCTGTTTAGTTTGCACTTTTGTCATTGGGATCAGTCCTCTAACAAATTACTGATAGTACCAGACTTGAAAAATATGGGTTTGTGTGCATTCTGAATGCGAAGACGGAGATTACTCCTTAAAACAGGACCTTGATATGATAAGACCTTTATTAACAATTCTTCTCCAGTGATCTTGGAGGAGCATAGGTGAGAAGATCACTCTAAACATGGGAAGATTTTTATATGTAGGAACATGGTGATGACACTCCTGATGGTTATAGACCTAACTGATGAACCGTCTGCACTGGTCGGTGAGGTGTAGCTTTACAAACACCTAGCCTTTGACGACAATTTATATTTGGTATGAATTCCAGGAATATCAACAAAACTGTTTTTTTTTCTTGGACAAAACTGATTTGAAGCTTTTGTACAGGCCTTGTCTAGATATTTAATATGCTTTAAATATAACAATTTTTAGGCTGTAGTGAAAGCTGAAGGGAATAAATTTCTGGAATATTCTGACAAAAGGTCTATTGTCACAGCCTCTGGGACAGAGATTAAAGAACCTGGCTGGCGGCCTTAAGAGTAGATGTCCAAGCAAAGGAAGAAATCCACCTTGGCTGTGGGCAGCATTGATCTGAGTCAATTGTGCATTCTGTCACCAGCCCTGTGTCCACTCCAGAGACTTCCAGCCACAAACCACAGAGGCTGTCGCAGCACCTAGCTTCCTGTCTCCCAGTGCCATTTAGAATTGGGATTCCAGTTCAGTGCTTGCCCAAAGTTTTCTTAACAAATCCTGTTCTTTCTCTGTTCCGTTTTAGTAAGGCTTTGTGCTGGTCCATCTCTGCGCTTCATGGCACATTGTATTAATGAAGAGTGGCCTTTGCATTTTTTTCTCTTTTTTTATTCAAGCAGTGGAAGGAAGTTCATCTTGCGGGTTACCTATTTTGAGATGTGTCTCGTGATCTCATCATAAACTTTTGCCTGTACCAGAAATGTCATCCTGACACATTACAAAGAGTCTCCTGTTTATCTGCAGCATCAGTGGTGTTTCTAGCACTGCTGCATTCATACACTGAAGCTTTTCTCTTATCTTCCACTGTGAAGCTGTCCAACACTGCAGGCTGTTTTCCCAGCTGTTTCCTGTGGGTGGGCTGATTGTTTGGGGAAACCAGGGAGCATCTGTCCAACAGGGTTATCACGAGGCTCAGAAAGCACCTGGATTTATTTATTGTGCGATTTTGAAATAGGCCTTTTTGTCCCAAACACAGCAATATCCGAGAGCTGAAAGGAAGGTGATGTATTGTAGCATGGGTACATAGGTACTGGTGTGCGCGTGACCGATGTCGAGCAGACTCAGTACTCTCAACCCAATTATCTGGACAGTATGTCACCTCACCCAGTATTTCAGGTGTTAGGCACCGATCAACATGCATTTTTCAAAACCTGCAGGACTCTGGTCCTCGAGGACCAGAGTTTTCCACCACTATTCTAGAGACAGGGTGAGAGGAGAAATTAGTTACAAAGAGCCCCATTAAACCGCTGTGCTTTCCCCATAGATACCAGCAACAGGAGGTCTGAGTGAGCAGGGATAAAAGAGGTAAAACAGTGCCCTGACTGCAGGTGTGCTCCCTTGGGCAGCTGGCTGCTAGGCCCTCTAACAACACGGTTGCCACGTTGTGCAAACATCTTCAGCAGGCAGGCTACTTTTATGCCTTCCCATAATGAGAGGCAAAATAAAACCACAATATCATAACTTAAACAGAGAAGGTAGATTCATGGCCTTTCCAGCTATATGATAGCTTGTCTGTGATTTCTGCAGATGACATCGTGATCTAAACCTCTTGGCTCTCTTGCAGGCTTTTAAAAGTGTTAATTGGTGATGAATTTTCAGGAGCTCGAGAATGTGCCTTACTTCAGCTGTGGAGTATCCCTAGTTGTTCCCTGTTCCGTGTCTCCACCTTCCTCCCTAAAATACCCCCAAAAGGTGTTGAATTGTGGGGACTCCAGGGTTCTGAGCTCAACACTACAGGGACAAAGTCTGTGTCAAACTGTCAGCATATTGGTTTTATTCTCTATGTTTTCCTTAAAAGGATTCTTTATGATAACACAAAAGAAATCTGAATCTGGAGTGAGTAAAAACAAGTCGGTAACATTCATCACTGGAAAGGTATTTTATCCCTCCTATAAACCTGTGGGACATGTCGTGCCAGAATAGCGCCTGTCTTTGTCCCTAACGACAGCTTGTTGGAGAGCAGTGAGACTCAGCAATGTTGACGGGGGAATTACGCCTGCTTTGTTCCCTGCAGAATGCTTTTCTGTTTCCCATCTCTTCAAACGCCGCAGGATGACGGCACTCTCTGTTGTAAATCCTTCTTGCCGTCGTCTCCGGAGAGGCGTCACCCTCCCCCCCCCACATCTGCCCTTCACTCTGTGGACAGGCTCGGCTTTTGCGTCGGAGCCTAGCTGACTTGGCTATGCTACCGGAGGCCGGATTAACAAGCTCTTTTCTCCTTTTAAATGCTCCATTTCAAATAACTTCACAGATCACCCCTGAGGTAGAACTCGTGCCTTTTGGAGTTGGAAAGAGTAAGGTGACCTCATGGGAGCTGTCATCTGGCTTCTCGGCAGCACATTTTTCGAAGTTCCCCGACAACCTGATGATTAACCGGGTCGTTTCGCTTTCAGACAGTGGTGCTAATTTACTTTTGGCTGAAAGTGCGGTGATTCAGATGATGGATGCGGGGCCGAGAGAGCTGCACTTGGGCCAGATGGCCCTCACAAGGTGTGGGTGGAGCTCAGAAGAGCTGCAGGCAGGTGGCTGTTTTGTGAGGCTTCCTGTGGACCTCCCCCTGGACACAAGCTCCACCCACCGTAGTGTCTTTCTCTCCTGCCCTGGATGAAGCAAACAGATGGACGTTGTTGAAGCAGTCCCAGTTCGGCTTGTGAAACAGCCTAATGGTGAATCTTCTTACTGTCTGAGCCTAGTAACCCCTCATACCCTAGCCCGAGAATCAGTAATAGGGAGGGTAACGAATGAAAGGTAAGGGGAGGAACAGGGCCCTGGTGGTTGATACTGCTCCAGGAAACTGTGTGTTCTGAGAGTTTCCTGTGATTATTCTAAGGAGAGAAGTGGAGATGCCCACGGCAGGGGAACCTCGAGGTCTCTGATCCACCCGGCTCTCAGCGTACCCCAGCTCCAGACACCTTAAATGAAGGCTGGCTTTTGAATTAGCCATTGCAATACTCCGAGTGATTCGCCGACCATTCTGGAATCGTTTATTTCATCATGAAATAAAATGTGGCCATTTATTTATTTCTTTTCTAAAGGACGATCAAAGATGAACTCGACTTTGATTGTTCCCATTTGTGCCAGCACGTGGGCCGCAGAAGGGATAAGGGTCAAGACCAAGCCGTGACCCTACTCCATGATGCCTGCCACGCAGCAGCTGAAAATTGGGAGCATACGATGCTTTCCCCTACAAATTAACATCATGACAACCTATGTGGCAAAGCGTTTCATAAATGTCTCTGTAACATACTGGATGTATTACCAAACAGGTCCCTGTCATATGTAAACAATCATGGTTGTAGATGTAGATGTTAATAACTGCAACAGGCATTTATGCATGGCTCGGTGCTTTTTCCAGTCGCAGTATTGAATGGACTACGTTTGCGTGGAGAAGCAGGAGAGAGGCATGTTTTTCCTAGGGGGTCGGGGGGACATGCGGATGGATTGACTAGCCATCCGTTTGTCTGATAAACCATGGTTTCCTGGGTCTGATTCTTCCACATTTCTCCTTTGGTTTTATAATGTAGAGAAGCACACGTGGTTCTGGAGCATACCTTTGGGATTACAGTGCCATTTTCAGCTCCCCTTCTAGATCATTCCCAACAAACACTCTTTGGGGACACTGTGTGGTTATTGAATTGTAGCCTGCTTGACAAGCCTGTGAATTATGAACAGGAAGACCAGGAAGGACCCACAGCCCAGGGACAGAGTCACTTAACAAAAGTCTAATTTAAATTACAACTGCCTTCATGTTGCGTAGCTGTGACTTTGCTCTCCCTGTCAGCTTGAATTACCTTTAAGATGCCCGGTATGTCTGATTACAGATAAAAAGGAAAGCACAAATTATGTCTTCAGTCTGGGCAATGAGCTACTCCTAAAACATCCTGACCCTTTGATACATCATCGCAGTTCATTGAACCTGACCATTAATAAAACAAATTAAAAAAAAATAAATGGCTACTAACATACTCTGTGATAGTCTGTTTTAATGCAATGAGAATACTATGACAGAACATGTTATAGAAAAATAAAAGTTAAAAGAGGTTTCAAATAACAGAATTTAAAGCACGCTTTTGTCTCAAAATATTTACTCACTGTCACAGAGTATTCATTGGTGAACAAAGTAGGATTCACTGAGATGTTTCTTAAATGGGCCACGTATGCACTTTAGAAAGATTTCACGCTCTTGAAAGTTTGATGCTCCGACTTTTATGTGGTTTTGTTATCACTCAGGAATCAGTCATTTTCGGGTTTAAGAATTTAGAAAGCATTTTAAACTTGGACTATATGAAAGACTTAGTTCTGACACTCTTTTTCTTTCAAGCCCTATGGGGATTCTTGTGTAGGTTCTTAATGGAAACCCCTCTTCTCATGGGAGGGTTTAGGTACAATGAAGGTAATAACAAAGGACCAGCATCAGGTACCATCCACCAACTTTTCAGAACCAACTTTCGCATGCATCAGCTCTCATACTAGCTCAAAATTTATGAAATAAAATCAATTTTGGAAATCTGCCCAATGTTTAAGTGCTTTTTTTTTAGGGCAGAACTGGTGCTTACAATTTAAATCTCAATCAACTCCTTCCAAGTCCCCACACTGCTGGACATGCATAAGTATTCAGTTCCAGCTCAGCTACAGGTCTCTCCACTTACAGTACTTTCACTCTCCATTTAAATGCTCTGTTTGAATAATTTAACTCCCCTGAACCTGAGATTTAAATCCACTGAAACGTGAAATTCCAGAGGTGATGTTGGCATCTGTTGGACAGCAGCAACAATATGTCTGCACAGTTGAACATTCGATGTTAGCTCACAGTCATAACTCATAAATGGACAACTTTTTATTTAGATTTACCTTTTGCATGAAAAGATCCAGCAGTATACTACAACATCTTGATGTTCTTTATCGTGAATTTATAGGTATGGAGTATTCTTAACCACACTGATGGAGCCAGGTGCAGCCTGCCAGTATGTAAAACATGTTGATTGATGTCACTGTGGTACAGATGGCTGCCTCCAGATGGAAACACAGAGGGATGTTGGTGTTGCCTTCTGAGGACTCCGTTAACTGTGTGCCATGATGCCATTGTTTACTCCGGTTTCAGTGCCTGTGAACTCCCATTTATGTCATATATTCTTAGAAAAAGCGAGTGATTATTTGTCTTCACTGCACAGGCAGTGTGCTAACCCTCAATCTTGGGCTCACACAAAACTTAGCAAACAATTTCTCACTGAGCGCATCCGTCTTATAACTCGTGTTGACGGAATGTTTTTATGAAGATGTCGGCACTGCACTTTGTTGAGCGTGAAACGGAATTTATCCAAGCAGAGGCAGCACTCTAGGAGAGGGAAGACATAAAAAGATGTTGTGAAGGGCGGAGGTAAGGTAAGCACCGTAAACAAGATAAAGGCTGCTTTTGGGAAACCTGGATATGATGTATGGTCACAGCAGAGTGCCGAAACAGCTTGAGACAAACCAGAGGGTAGGAAGTGATTATGAACTTACAGTATAAAGCATAACGGTACCCTTTTTTTCTAATATAATTAAATAAAATGTGGGATAAGATAGTAAACAATTTATAATTAAAGGAGACAGGTCTGTCATTCCCTACGTAGTGTTTACTAATACGACTGGACCCTCTAACTCTTCACTCCAGTTCACCTTTTTGTTGTTCCTACCATGTTTATGCTGGTTCAGTCTGAGCTGTTCATGATCAGTCATACTGACTGTCTTCCCCAAAGTCTTTAAGGCGGTGGGCAGATTCTGAACGCTCTCAACACCGCTGGCTGCTGTGCCACATAATGCTCGTGCCAGAATGTTACTCAGCGGCAGCCAAATGCCTAGTTCATGCTTCACTTTTCCATGCTACGTCAGAGTCAACCCATGGTGCACGTGACGTTAATTTTGTTATCAGGGTTTTGTGAGTGCAGTCCAGAATTTGTCTCTAGTGGATATTTTGCGCCTCAGTGCACCTCGACTGCACACATGCGAGGAATAGATTAGTGCATTGCTGTGAATTTACAGTAGATAGCAGCATCGAGTTAAAAGAACTAGTGATGAAGAAAGACTAGAAGAAGAGAGTATACACCATGGATACCTTCAATGAGCAGATTTATGAGGAAGTACGGGGGTACCCGTGCATTTACAATCTCTCAAGGTGATAGAAACAAAAGCAGATCACAGTCAAGTGTGTGTTTCCACTTTTACTTAAACTTCATTTAGTTCATGAGGACAACATGTGCCCTCTGCTGGTCTGGTGGAATATCATCACCACTGACCCCAAATATACGCGTACACTGACCAATGAAAGAAGGTCACATAGGTCTGCGTGCTCGACCATGCGGGGACTGTAATGGAGGATGGAAAAGTGAAGTATGAACAGGGCTTAAAGCATTTACAGTATATTAGCACATTTAATTAGAAAGGCACTTATAAGTGAGGAGGAACAGGTCAGGGCACATGAAGATCTTGACAGATGCGTTGCGTGTTGTTCATTAATCTATATGGCAATGGATTATTCTAAGGCTGCTGATTCAGGACTCAGTGACTAGGAAATCTGTCTTGTTGAGGGGTGTAATGTAACTTAAAACAGTAGGAGCCAGACAGCTGATATCTCACTAAGAGACGCACAATTCCTCAGGGTCTGGCAGAGCGTTATTAACAGTATGGAATGCAGAAGCCTGTTCTCTGATAGTTCTACGCTCAGGTGATCATAAAGCAGGATTGAACTCAACAGAACTACTTCACTTGAAGGGGAAGAATGGAGACAAGCCCAAGTCGAAACAATATATGGCAAGAGTAAAAACCGAACAAGCGGCTTATTTTCCAGGGGCACCGTGCCATCGCCTCCACTTTGTGTGGGCAAGCTGTCTGACCCCCGCAGTATGCTCGGGTGTGAACGGGGAGCAGTCGGTCACTCTGTGGAGGGTGACCCATGACATGCTCCATGTTTGCACCCCAGTGGAGAGCCAACTGTCAGGGGGTGTTTCTCACACGTCTCCCCATTCATCTGAATCGATGCTCTTGGCAAGCAATCGAGCTGGCTGGAGGCCCAGGGGGTGGCGCTGGGGGGGCTTGTTGGAGACTGGAGCAGAGAGAAGGAATTGATAGTACCAACTTGTCAGCAAATAGCAAGTGATTGATACTCCTGCGCACCAGCCTAAGAAGCCCACTTTGAACACTTGTGAGTAATTGCACACTGCACTCCACAGTTTGTGAGCCGCCATTGCTGCCTGCAGCACGTTCTACATACTGGTTAATGGGTACAGAAAGGGCCACTGGCCCAGTCCTGCTGGGGTGTGAGGCAACTTATGAAGGAATAGAGGCTGGCTCACACTTGACAGGGATTTCAATGATCTATGTCAGAGAGGCGGATAGGGAAGAAAAACAATGGGGAGACCAATGGCACACAGGCAACAGAAACGACCCGGAGTGTTTCAGTGGGGTTGATTCGTCGGCCAGGTAGATGGCGAGCCAGAAACAAAGCGACGGCACGTCCTGTGGGGCCCGCAAGGCGCGGTGTTGGCGGGGAGCTCGCGTCACTCCAGCCAGACAACCCTGTCGATCATTCCTTAAGCGTGTTGAATGCATCATGGCATGTTAACAGCAGAGATCGTGTCCCCCTTGAGGACGAGGTGACATTTCCGTCTCTAGAACACCACCCTAGAAGGAGGGAGGTAAATCCCAAGCTTTCCTGCAGCTACACTTTCTTTGTTTCTCCTTTCCGTGACTCTCCTGGACCTGGCGTGGGATGAACATTGACGGACGTGCCAGCGTGCCTCCAAAACATCCGAGTGCGTGATCTAAGCAAGGGATGAAGCGCCATCACGGACTCTGGCGAGGCGACGTGCCGCTGCTGACGACCCCTCTTCCACGAGGCCTCATTAACTCAGAGGTAAGGTGACAACGCGGCGACGTGTTGGTGTGAAACGTGCAAAATCCAGTGGAAAACTGGAAAGCAGAGGCCCAGATGAACAGGGCTGTGTGCAGCCTGACAGCTGCTGTAGATAACACAGATTCTGAGACTTGGGAATACTCCCCTTAAGTAATGAGGCTCACCTAAAGGGTTTCCTGTCTGAAAAGGCACAATGAGACAGGGGCAGCCATGGCCTCACATGGCGTCAACGGTCTGGTTTATTATTTTTTACAATGTACAATATACAAAAATATAGAGTACCAAAAAATTCACAGTGTCTAAAAGGCAGTGATTACAGTCTATATCCAACAGTACCAACAGGTCAGTTGCATAGAAGGGCACCAAGCCTTCGGGATGGAGGTCAGGCTACACAAAAACTTTCAGCCAATCACAAATAATCACAGGACAAAGGTGTCCAATCGTAAATAGTCACACGGTAAGACGGGCCTACCATTATCGATTCTTTTTCACGGTGGATCTTTCGCAGGGATTGTTTACCATTGTTTAGCATAGCACTTCACATTAATAGCTAGTGAAAAGCTTTAAAAATGCGCTAAACTAAAATGGCTATTTGCTTTTTGGGAAGAAATGGAATAATATGCAGAGCAGGCTAGGTGCTACATGGGCCTTGAAGAAAATGTACAATCTGAACACTAAATCCAATTGTAGTTAGATCTTTGAATGTTTTTAATTCAGAGGAAAAGTTTTTCACAGAGAGCGATGCTACAACTGATTAAAAATTAAACCTTGCTAGGGCAACTACAGTAAAATCCTACTGAGATTATTAAGTAACTGAAGCCTGGCGATTTACACTTGCCACTACATAGCATGTGGAAGCCCAGCCGCTATGCTTGTGGCTGGCATATGGGTGGCGCTGTACTGCAGGGAATTAATTAGACTCCATCCCTCAATTTCTGTGTTGGCATTTACACACCTTCTGCACTTTTTACAACTATAAGGCTTTTAAGAACAGTGTTAGCTATACAATATACAATTACATAATACGGACGTCTGGTTATAGCGCCTCCTATGTACAGGCTGGAGTCTCAGATTCAGCTGAAATTAATTGAGGTGAACAGACCTTACGCTGGTGTCCTCACAAGGTAGCACTTCTTTTTTTAAAAAGACTTAAAATGACCAGTTTTTCTGTTTGCCACGTGCCGTGTTGAAAGTGTTCTGCTGGACGGGTCAGCATTTTGTCCATCACACTTAGGACTCCCGTCGACTTCAACTGACTGGATGCTTTTTTTTCCCCCCCACATTTCACGACCATGTCTGTTATGAAGCATCTACAGCACCCTGGTGTCGCTGTGTTCTCTAAATGACAAAGATGCTGTACACGTCTTGCTTGAGGAATGTATGAAAAAAGCAATCCCGAGAAGCCCTTCCCCCCTCACTAAGTGAACATGCACACTGCTGACGGTAAGGCTGGCTTTGAAATTCTCCAGAACACACTGATAAAAAGCAAGACTTAGCATGCTTTCAGAACGAGAGCCCAGTCTGGGGTGCAGTTTAGTTTCGCAACACAAAGACACAGGCACGCGGTCAATACTGGCCTCTGCGTGCTGATGTGGCTTGGTTTCTATCTGCAAATTAAACCTGGTCATTCATCTTCCAGCCAATAAGGTGCTGAAAAGGACAAGAATGCAATGATGGGAAAAATGATTTCATCTTCAATACAGTCTCAGGCACAGCGCAAAGACTGCCTCAGCACTGTCCTTTCAAAACAACGAAATATCCACATACGGCATTCGATAAAAACAAGTACCTCAGTCGATATCAGCAAGCCAGAGTCCTGGCACGCAATCAGGCTGTACCTCACACAGCCAGTTTGGTCCGAAACCAAACATGAATGTTTGGAATCTTGGTGTTGCGTGCAGTCACTGAAAAACTCTCTCAAAGGAACCTTTTCACAAAGCACCTGCTCCCATCTTTATGCAGAGAAGGCCCCTGTTCCCCCGGCTGTCCCTGAAGCTAGGCTCCTCATATGTATCATTCACATGTTCACATGCCATAATGCATCCAAATCACATCACTTAACTGCAACCGTTACTCCTGCAACCCATGTTAAGCTGTCTAAAGTTTGAACAAACGTACTGTATATGGAAAAACAGCTGTCGGAATTGCTGTGAATTCATGTCATGTGACCAAATAAAACAGGCTAGACAGACATGCTCTCTAATTTCCTTGAAGGTTTCTTTGAAGGTGTAATATATTCAACAGTGTATTGTTGAGACTGGGTAAGTAAATTTCTTTTTCCTTGTAACACAGACTCCAAATAGAAGGGTAGTATCCTGTTTCCAGTGAGAGGGTCTTCCAGTCGCCACCCAGGATATGTTTTAGTTTACCTGGGCTTAGGAGTCCACCCCAAGCATTGCAGAATTAACAGTGCCCCTGTTTTGTGTTTGTTAGAGGTACCAAGTTGTAGCCTGGGCTCCATTACATGCTGGGTTTGTTGGTCTCTAATGGCCTCTGTTTACGGTTCCAGCTTTTGCCTCCTTCTATTTAATTTATTTTTGTTTACTCACAGATACAGGATAATCAGACTGAACGCCAGTGACAATTTATGGAAAAACATCCCAAAATGTTTTGCCCTCAAGGACACTTCAAAACATCAACGCAGCAGATTACCCTCTTGAATGTCCAAAGCAATCCAGTTCTGAAGAAGAGAATCTCTGACTGTTTTCCATGAGAAGACAAAGTCCTATTCTCTCGTGCCCAACGCCGTTTTAGCTCTGAGACGTCCGATAGCAAAGCGTAATGTAATGCAAGATTCTTGTCCCCATGCGGGGGGTGGGGTGAAAGCGTGAACGGCCAGTGCTTCCTAAATCAGAAGAGGTCCACCATCTGGCCTGGTAGAGCACTTGAGCACGGACACGTCGTGTCACCTCGGTGACGGGCGCAGTCTGGGGGCGTGCCTCAGCTGTGCGTGTAGGTCCTGCAGGGCGACGGCGAGGAGTCAGGCCGGTAGTCGTACTTGTTGATCGTCGCAGGGTAGTACGTGGTGGTGTAAACGTTGGTCTGCTGAAGAGGCGAGGGGAAGAAGTTGGTCCTCTCATCTGGGAGAAGGTTGTTCTTGTTCAGTGTCTAGAGGGCAGAAGAGAGGCACCGTGTTACCGTGGGTGGGCCAGTATGCTATGGACCCTCCGCCAAGACCACAAAGAACACAAGGTATGGTGGGACAGCTAGAGCACAGCATTGGAGTAGGATGACTGTCTTAATGACATTGGGAAAAGAACACTTTATAGAGAATCCATCACATGGTGCACCTCAACATCACCTTTAACATGACGATGGCCGTGACTAGTGGTGTTTCTGAACCACACAGGAGAGGGTAGTAGAGCTTTCAGTTATAAATGACTGTAAGACACCAATGCATTTGCCGCATAGGCCTAAGAGAGTCCTATCGGTAAGATAAACAAGTGGCAGAGGAAGGACAGAGGAAAGAGAGCAGGTAGGAGCTAATTGGATGGGCTTCACAATCCGTCATAAACAACTGTCAGATTCCGGCACTCTTCTGACACTTAAACAGCCTAATGGAGACCATTAATAAAGTCTGAGGGAATTGAGAAGACGCGAGGGTACAGGCGGTTTCAAAACAAGCCTGAGAGGAAATAAATTATATAGGTGACAAACAAAAACAATGGAAAGTCACAATTTTAGAGGTAAGACTGTACTGTCTACTTTCGCACTGCTTGAAACCTGGTTGAGTTGCAGTAGAGGTTCAGGCATACATGTGTTCGGGTTGACTGGCGGAAGTACCTTGAACTCCATGGGGGTGTACTTCTCGTTCTTTGGTGTGGTGTTGCCCTTGTAGTTAAGGTGGTTGGGCGTGGTGGGGTGGATGACGGCTGACTCCTGCGATGGCTTGTGGAACCTCTGGCAATAGACATACACCAGGAAGCTCAGCAGGCCGGCACCCAGGAAGCAGGAGACGCCAGTGGCAATCAGGTGGAGGAGAGTGAAGGCTGTAGGGGAGAAGAGGGTCATGTGCCCCGAATGACCATCAACAGGGGAACAAGATCGCACTCGGCTGCACGTTTCTGACCAGCATGGCGTGGGGCTCTCACAGGCGGGCAGCTTTGTGAAAGCTGACCAAAGTGTGTGATCGACCTGGTGGTCATTCAGGGGTGAGCATTGGCAAGGGTGAACTCAGGAAGACGTCACTTGGGGACTGTGAGGATGGCGGTGCCCCAACAATGTGACATGGCTGTGTTTGGGTCCTAGCTGTGTGGGGTCTACAGGGGCAGGAGCGGAGTGTTCACGGACATACCCCCACAGTGCAGGTTCTTGTCAAAGCCAGATGCAGGAAGGATCACTGCGGGAGAGACAGTCCATTATCAGCAAGCCCAAGAACAAGAGAACAGCAGGTACCCCTTTGAACGGGCTGTCTGAGGCCCTCTTCTGACCACTACAGAATCTTCTTTTCAGGTAATAAAACGCTAATGACTGAGTCAGTGTAGAAGGACCCTGTCCTGAGGCAAAGGGGCCGAGCAGTACAAACTGCTGCGTGAATGCCCTTGATACTGGGTCACAGTGTGGAGGAGGGTGGGCAGGAGGAGAGGGAGACCGCTCCGTGGGTGTCACTTCCCCACGCGTCTCCTCGAATCACTGTTTCCATGGAGGAACAAAGCAGAGTGGGCCTTCCATTGCAAGGCAATTAATTTTCATAATTCTTATCTGCCTGTCACCCAGACTCCTCTGCTCTACAGAAACATGTCTCCACTGCAGCTCAAATTCCCCCGTCTCAAAGACGGGAGGTGTTTTAATTAAGATATTCCTCAGTCCCCTCTCTCCTGACAGTAAGACTTAAAATTACATCTCCAAAACTGAAACAGCCTAAAAGTAATTGAGTGTTGAAAAATAACATCCACATTAAGGCACGCTCTGCTTCACTCGGCGTTCCGGGCCAACTGCAGGATGATCGCCCACCCGCTGCGCTTCTAAAGCCACGAGCCCTAGCCGATGGAGCCATGCTGCACAGAGCCTCACCTGGGATCTCGTTCAGAAGGCAGTCTCTTCTCTCGGTGCCGTTGCCTACGCACAGGCCCGATCCAGCTTCGTGGCCACCACTGGGATCCTGACACATCCGACTGCGCAGCTGCAGCCCAGATTCCTCGCAGGGGCCCCAGTCCGACCAGGCTGTCCAGCCACCTGCAGGGGGAGACACAAATCGTACTTGTATATACACATTCACAGACTGCTTGGACATGTAGGAATGTGTGAATATTACACTATCTGCTGTGCTGCACTTTTCTAGTCATTATGCTCTAAGCGTTTATCGTATTTAAGCACTTGAACTTATTGACACTACAACGCTAATTGCCCTGTAAACTGGAATGCAATAGTAAGTGTCCTCCATTCTCTCAGTTGAAGCATGTGCCCTGCAGTTCTGCTCATGCCAGTCTATTCACACGACACCTTTGGTGGAACGGAAGACCACGTGACCAATCTACTGGACTACACAAGACCAAGACCAGGATAGGTAAAGGCTGCTGGTCTGGAAGACAGGAGGGCTGGTGGGACGCTAATGAGGAGATTCGAGAGTGGGTCACGCTGATGAAGAACAATGAAGAACATCTATATGCACTGCGAGCTAATCCTAAAACATCCGTCCTCCAAGATGGATTACTTTTAAGGACTGTGGATAATTCTTCTGAATAATATCTTCTCGGTGTTTGCCAAGACCTTTTTATTTCTGAGATTTTTTCACAGCTGTTTCCACTGCATGGAAGATGATCTATGGTATTTATGAGAATGAAACATGCATGTGAAGCCAAATAAATTTTTGGACACTATGTTAAACTGTTTTTGCTAAATTCTGCATTTGGGGAGATATACTTTCAGAGAGTCCCAGAAACACTTTGTTGCATAAATATTTTTCTTAACACTGGGTGTAGTTCTGCGGAAACCGTATTGAGCAATACACTTCCACCTCGGTCAGACTTACATAACCCACTGAATTACGAGCCAAACTCCCCGCCTTTGTTTTGCTCATTTGAGTCATCGGTCTTTGGTTATTACCCAACATGCATCACTCCTATGAACATAAACATACGACGACTGCGCTGTGTTCTCCAGTTTTGCTAACTGCTAGAAACTGTAGAGTAGCATTCCGGCTAATTAATTATAATCACTAAGAATACTCATGATATCCCTTTGTAAGAACATCTGTCACTGCATAGTTGTCTTCCTGAAAATCCTCTTCATCATTTTGATATAATCACCAAAGTCCCAATGCCCTAATATGTTACATCATTCTTAATCATTCCATTTATTCTTATAAATGTACAGCTCACATTATAAATGATCACAATTAAATTAATTTATTATGAAATATTATACGATAGGACAATATCATTACAAAATATGGAGCCTGATTTTTCACACCTTTTTATATGGGAACACGGTGCTGTAACAATCCTCCTTAAATCCATTATATAAACATCTGGGAATGATGCAGTATATTTTAATGACAGAGATAAAGCACAACCATAAGCATGCCTTTCAAAACCCTCCCTCCCCGAGGCACACGGTAAGTCCAGGAATGGCCGCGGAACATTCCAGCAACATGAACCCTCAGGTGACAACACCAAACCAATGAGTTAGGAGAATGAATATCCATCAACCAGTAAGTGTCCTAACAGGAACAGCAACAATGTGCCTTAAGCAAGTGACAAATGGTTTAATAAAACCCTGTCTGTCTATCCAATTAGATTTTCTGGAATTTATTTAAAATTTGTTTTTGAAGAGCTGGCAGAACAGACCAAATTGTTGTATCCAGTTTCCTGTGATACTGCACATATTCTGATGGGAGGGGAATTCTGGCAACACCGGTGCTGTGGGTGAGTGGTCAGTGGGTTGCTGTGTGGCCTCACCACACCGCAGGCCTCACCCTCACAGGGCTGCGTGTGGCACAGGGCTTCCTCTGTGTGCAGGCCGATGCAGATGTCCCCTCCGTTGCCAGGGGCCGGATTGCTGCAGCTGCGAGTGCGTTGGTAGTGTCCCCCACCGCAGGTGACCGAGCACTGGGACCAGGGAGACCAACAGGACCAGGATCCCTTCACTGGACAGGCACAGGGAGATGTGTCACATGCGAGTGAAGTGGAAACAGCCTCTGCAAGATGGGCGCCTCCATTGGGACCTACTGTCAGTGAGGCAGATCGTCTTTTCGTACGAGACATTGTACACAATTTGCTCCCTTGTCAGTGACATGGAGGGAATCTCAAACTTGGACGTCAATTTAAAGCCTCCATCCACGGGTCGCTGGTTTGCCAAGGCTTCCAGCCTGATGTTGGCCTCAGCCCAGCTCTGTAGTTCATAATTCCCACTCCGTTCCTGGGTGGTTTCATCTGGTCGTACCGGGCCCAGGGGGTTGGGAGGGGGCATCTCATTATGGAGTGCTAATTGCACTCTGTGTACAGAAATAAGTAAACAAATAAACAGAACAATGTGGCTCTGTGGCTCAAGGGCAGTGAACAGGGATACTCTGACACCACAGAATCCCAGCAGCAATCTGGTGGCAGACGGAGGCCACTGTCCGGTGCATGACTTCCACAGGCACAAGGGCTAAATAACTACGGTTCATCACAATCCTGACTTTTTTGAGTGAAGCAGTTCAGGTGGCAGATTGGCAGGCAGTAATGTGCTCCAATAATGTGCTTCACTATCTTAGATTGTGTCTAATGGCGGAAGATCAAATTAAACAAACAATAGGAGTAATTTATGGGATTCAGATGAACAAATACTAACATTTTCTGGGCTAGCTATGGCTGGCTGCCGTTCATGGTGGATAAATATGGCTGAAAGGCTAAGAACTATGAAGAATTATGAAGGTTGCAAAATGGCCAGAGGACATTCAGCTTTTAGCAGAATCCTGAGCATGTGTGAATGTTGGGGAGGTAAGAAGGGCATGGCCAGGACTCAATATTAGAGTGTGCTCCGGGGGTAGGGGGGGGGGGGGGGGGGGGGGGGGGGGGGGGGGGGGGGGGGGGGGGTGTACCTGGGCAGGCCTGGGAGTTGCATTCTTGGTACTCCACAGCTGACCCGCTGCAAACCACGGGGGCGCTCTTGCCTTCGGGTGTGGCACAGGTGCGCTTGCGGGTTCGGAATCCTGCAGCGCAGTCCCGCGAGCAGGTGGACCAGGTCTCCCATGGTGTCCAGCCGGTGCCTGGTGCTCTCATCGCTGGCCGGCCCGTCTTCAGTAGGTCCTCTACCAGGGCTGTGCCGGATGGTTGACAGTGCAGTGTGAGAGAGAGAGAGAGAGAGAGAGAGAAAGAGAGAGCGAGAGAGAGAGAACACCATACAT
Organism: Gymnarchus niloticus; assembly: GCA_009936485.2. Lineage (NCBI taxonomy): Eukaryota > Metazoa > Chordata > Actinopteri > Osteoglossiformes > Gymnarchidae > Gymnarchus > Gymnarchus niloticus. Next base: position 3,423,055 of record JAACJT020000030.1, read on the forward strand.
AAAACGGCCTGTGAGCCTGTTCCCAGCATGTGCCTCAAGGAAACTTCATGGAAATAAAAGTCCTGCTAGGTGACTTCAATGAACAGCATTTAAATTCTGGCTTGAGCATAGCACAAACACACACACACACACACACACACAAGCTGATGATGACTCTTCCTGTGTATTCTTTCTCTTGGTTTTGTATAAGCTGCACTCTGGGAAATGCCATGACAAATTAGGCAGTTAGCAAATGGGGTTTAGTGTTGAGAGTAAAAGGAAAATTGGATCAGTATTAGTTAGTTATTAGTCTGCCAAGTGCTCTCCTCTTTCAGTAAAAATCATTTACTCAGTTCACTACAATAGCTCCAGAGGTTGTAATTATTTTCACTTTGGACTACTAGTGAAAATACTTTTTTTTTAAATTTATTCGGGGTACCATAGGGAATCCTGGATCTTAGAGCCTCCCATGCTACATAGCATATCTCGCAACAAGCATTTGTGCTTGTCGTTTCCATAGTGGTTGTGGTTTTTACAAGGACGGGTCGCTATCCTGACGCTCCCACTCACACACAATGGGCAATTTCACAGTGCAGCCAATTAGCCTAGAACACGTGTCTTTGGACTGTGGGAGGAAGTTGGAGTACCCGGAGGAAACTCATGCAGGCACGGGGAGAACATGCAAACTCCACACAGAAAGGCCCCAACAGTGTGGTAACTACTGGAACGCTGCTACTATTCTTTTCTACAACCATTAAGAGCACTGTTTGAAAAACAGCTGGAGTACACGCCACACATAATCTGAGTGCTACTGCTAGCTTTCCCAAAAAGACACACTTCTTCCATTTTGTATTTACTCACTGCAGGTTACTCCTAAACTGAGCAACAACTTTAAAAGCCACTGAAAACCTTCTTCTCAGAAGAGTAGCGTGGCAGAGAGACTTCAGTGAGTTGTGATGCTGTTATTCTTCAGACGACAGACAGCGTTGTGGGGGATTCGAGCTAAGTGGTGACAAGGCTGCACACTCCAAAAATGTTTAGTTACAGTTTTGTTTATACCTGTTGTTTTTACTTAAAGCACCCACAGCAAAACTCTGCCATTCTCCGAGGCTTCAGGACTAATCTGAGAGGCACAATGACACAAAATGGCATGCTCAGTGCAGAGGGTAGGCCCTTAGCAAGCAGATCACATACACGCTGACCCAGAAACACTACTTATATACCAATATGCCACTTTCCATAATTACATTTGAGGCTCAGAGCAAAGCCAAGAGCTTCCCAAAGGACATTTAACTGAGCAGGGGTTCCCTGTTTAAAAGTGGAAGACTAATTTGTCCATTTACACAGCAAACATCATCCTGTTAGTGAAGACAAGGCTGGATTTGGAAACTCCCATGCACGCACGCACGCACGCACGCACGCACACACACACACACACACACATTCGTCTTTCTGATATTGTGGGGACCTTTCATTCATTTCTATAGGCATATCTCTAATCTTAACTATGACAACCCTACCCCTTACCCAGCTTTAACCTTCACCATAAGTAACACAGCAAGATACAAAACTTTTGGCTGTTTCATTTTTTTGATTGCATTCACAGATTTTTTTATGAGTTTTCCCTTGTGCAGACATGACAAATGCTCCACACCATAAAAATAACAGGATTTCATTCCTTGTGGCATTTTCTATCTATAATGCAATATAAACATGCCTGCACACGCAAACATCTATAATCTCCACCCATAAAACTATTTTTATATTACATACATATGGGTTTTGATGTCCTGGTTAGTGTATGACTTTGCTCACTTGCTGCCTGGCTGCTAGTGCATAGACATGTTTTCCCACAATGCAATGCAGAAGCCACAGAGTGACAACACCGAGGGCCGAGCCTCACTGTCAGTCTCGCAGGTGGAGGAGCCGTCGTTGGGGCAGAAGCGCGTCTCCACCTTACGCTTGCCCAGCTGCAGCTCATGAGGGTCGGCCAGCTGAGCGCGGCAGGTGTAGCGCATCCTCTGCTCCTGGCGAGCGCCACCCTGCGTCACATTGACAGGCATCCAGGGCGTCCATGGTGTGTTACGACGTACCTCTGGACACGCCTCTATGTTGCAGATCTTGTACTCCTGTGGGTACCAAGTAAAGGAGAGACGTCTGCGTGAGCTGCAGCCCCAGGGCAGCCCAGCTAGTCTTCATCCACTTATGATTCATTAGTATTCTTTGGTCCTCCATTGCCATTTGGTCTTAGTTGATGTGTTTGTACCGTTACAGCCTTGCAGTTCTCAGCAAGGCTCAGCCATTTCACTGCTTAATCAGACTTCATTTAATTCCTAACTAGTCCAATTAAATTTTAATAGACTTTAGCTCTTGAATGCCAGTGATCACATTCAGGGTCTATGGAAGGAGCTTAGGGCACCATGCCGCTGTCATCACGTGAGCTGTAGGTCAGTACAGCTGGACATCCACAGGCAGACTGGTGTGGTCTGACGCTGTTTGACACTGTATATTATACGCAATGGGGAATACTGTTTTGCACATGAGCTTTAAGTGTCCTACTGTGATGACCATGACATGAGTATTAATGAAGCAGAAGGACGAGCCTCTTTTGGGCCTCTCCTCCTGCTCTTCACACATTCTGTATCGATTCTTTCTCTGTCACCACCTGTAATAAATGGCTCTTTTAATGCAGTGCAGGTCTTTACGCAGGGCACTTATATAGGGTAAATGATTTCTTGTCCACCTCCAACACACCATCAGAGCCATCAGACCTCTGAGCCATACAGCCCAGCGCTCCCTTGTGGCCAGAGGCACTGTGGGTGATGTACATACATACCAGGGCGCAGCCGGGGCAGCCGTTGCCGTTTTCGCAGCTCCGGACCCGAGAGTGGACCCCACCTCCGCACTCAGTGCTACACTTGGTCCAGGAGCCCCAGGTGGACCACAGGATAGGTAGGGGGCAGGACACCTTCTCATTGCACAGCCTGCAGTGGGTTATGCACTCGTGATGCTGGTACCCAGCAACATAGACACATCACACCAAGTCCACATGTCTGTATGGGACCAGGCCCAAGAGCAGCAGAGGCTGAAACAGCAGAAGCCAGCATCTCCCTAACAGGACTAACTCACTAATCACCCATGTTAGGTGCATCTGATGCTTAAGACTCCAGGCCTGCCCCCGTGACCCTGTAGTGGACTGATTTGGAGCACAGATGACAGGGACTGACCCTGAATACAGACAATAGGGAGTGAGCCTGAACACATGACAGGGACTGACCCTGAATACAGATGACAGGGAGTGATCCTGAATACAGACGACAGGGATTGATCCCCTAACACTGACAATAGGGACTGACCCTGAATACAGATGACAGGGAGTGATCCTGAATACAGACGAGAGGGACTGATCCATAATACAGACAGCATGAATTGAGTTAAACTGTAACGGTAAATCGGTAACATGCAGCTCAAAAGTGACACTCGCTCCTCACCTCTCCTCTCGACTCTGTCCCACACAGACTCGACCCCCATATCTTGGTGAGGGATTGTTGCAGGATCGCTGTCGCACCTCGAACCCGATTCCACAGCTGGTACTGCACTGCCCCCAGGATGACCAGGGGGTCCAGCCTCCGTTCCTGTAGTGTACAGGAAGCCACACAGATGTTAACACTGTTCAAACATTGTAAATGAGGTCCACATTTACTCAGCTGTATTCTAGGCTTCAGCATAGGAAAGGTGCATCATCTGCCACTGCATCCAAAACTCCAGACTACAGAAAAGGTGGGATGTTCCACAGCATCGTTGGGATTCGACAACGAGCCTTTCAAATGTCAGCCATGCCCCGTCCTTTAAAATTTCACAGGATGCCCCAGGAAGCCTAATTAATGTATGATGCTTCAGATTCCAATGCCATTTTCTCCACAACCCTCCTGAAATGGTTGGCTTACTCCTAAATGACAGTGAAAAATAAAACTGCAAAATCTTTTTTTGGTTATCATCAAAAACACACTGGAAGACAAGGGCAGGGATGCTGTAGGGAAAGCTGTAAGTACATTAAAAACCCTTCAATTTGCCTAAGTGCTTTGCCCTGGCAGGGCTTCGCTTTGTGATTTAATTGCTACTTCATGTGAAACAGACCCTGATTACAGCTCCCCCGTAACTTTTATTCTGTCACGGGGAGGCAGAGAACAAAAAGAATCGCTCTGGACACACATGGAGACATATTGCAAAGATCACAAAGGTCATTCATGAACCTCCCTATGACATGGGGGGAGCTGTGGATGTTTCAAGGAAGGGTGAGAATGGGGAACACGCCCCCCCCAGATCTCTAACTGACTACATGGAGAGTGTCAAGCTGGCCATGGGCCTTTCCAGAAGCTGCAATCTGGCTCCCTTGGATACGCTGGCGAGCCAGGTGGCTGGTTTGTGCCCATTTCATCCCGGGGTACCGATTAAGTTGCCTGTCCCTTATCTTAGGGCCAAGCCTGGATTTTGGCAGGCATATCTTCACACACACGGGGCCCCAGCCACTTACCTGGAGCAGTTGGACACCTCCATGGTGGGGCCCTCGCAATTCCGACCCCCACACTGGGGGGCGGGGCTGTCACACAGCCGCAGTCGGCACATGCAGGAGCTGGTGCTGTCCCCATCGTCGTGACTGCAGGGTTGCCACGGAGCCCAGGGCCCAAAGCCACCGTCGACAGTTAGGTTCCTCACCTGCAGCGGTGAATTCACGGTTGGTTTCGGAAGAGATCGAAGCCAGTCAGCCACGCAAGGATTCATAATAACATGTGGATAGAATATAAGCAGCAGTGGTCTGTACAATTGCCAAACACCCTCTGCCCATCACTGACTGTAAACCCAACACCAGGAATTGAAATACCAAAATGGAAACTGCAGAAAAAGTTTTGAAACAGAAAAATGGACGAGGGACACGTGTTTAGTAAGGAGTCACAACAGAATGAACTGACATCCCTGTATGATTACGTTTAAGACTGTCACTCTCAGAGACGTTTCCAGAGCTGCATGCCTACCGGACATGCGGTGATATTCTGACTCCACTGGCTCATGTTGGAACTGTCCTCGATGGTGGTGCAGCGCCGCTGCCTCCGGTCCCAGCCGCAGTACGGGTCCCTGGCCTCCAGGCACAACCTGCACAGAGACGTCATGTGACCGCCCGCCCCTGCAGCCCGAGCATGGTACTCCCCATAACAGGGCAACAGACACTGAGATCTAAATGAATCGACACAAATGTGCCACACTGAAGGGTGTCCCACTGCAGTTAAACGTTTGTAAGCCGTAGAAAAACAAGGGCTAATTGAGGAGCAATTCAACTTCAAAGGCTGTTAATGAAATAAAGCTGTCAGCACTCGAACTCAGCTGTGGGACTTGGGAGTGCAGGGTGTGTGCAGTTAACAAATGGGTGCTACTGATCACACACACACACACACACACACACACACACACACACACACACAGCGACTGCATACAGAACACTAAACCCAATGATGTGAGAAGCCATGCTGTTGGTTCTCAAGGAAACCCTGTAGAAAACACAAACTCATGTGGAAGGGGTTTACGACACTTTGTGATAAAATGCGTTTCCGGAAAAGTCTAGGCTTGTGACTGTGCATGTGGACTCCACACCACCCCCACTCTGCAGGGTGAAAAAGGAACCCTGCAGAAGAAACTGTTAAACTGACACTGGTCGTGGCTGTCCATCAGAACACCATTCTATAACGTAATTCTATATGCAGCATTTTAATTCAGCCATCTCAGTATATCATGGAATGGTTGTCTTGCAGTACACTCCTTCTAGCAGGTTCCATGACAGCTATCGCAAGGTGCCTATGGGTTATTACAGATGCGACATGAGTGTGATTTCTCACTCGGCCAGTTATACAGTAGGCAGGCATGTCGGTAGCTTGTGCTCCCACTGTACATGACCTTGAACATTGGCAACCCTAACCCAGTTTGATAGCTGACAGGGGATGGCTCAGTCATGGCGACACACGGTCTAGCCTCAGTGACATCACTGTCCCTATCACCTCGGATGCCCGTCACTGGCGAAGCTGAGGAGACCAGGAGTATCAGTCAGGCTTTGGCATCCATAATACCGGCCGGACATTTATAATCGCCCTGGAGACAGACAGCATTACAGCGTGTCAAGCTAACAACAGAATCCATTTCCGGCTTGTCACTGTGAGGCTATAAGAATGAGCAACTACAGGAAAGACTGTGTCCCCGTCACCTGGGCCGAGACCCTAACTCAGAGTGGATATAAGGCATGTGATGGCAGAGTGAGCCATGATGCCACACCACCCTGGAGACCAGGCCCACAGGGAAAGGCTGGGACGGCATACTTCGGATCAGCATGCGGCCCATCACCCCTCAAACAGAACACAGGTCAAAAACCAGGAGGGGCCCCGTGACCTTTAATGCCAAATCATAATGGCATTTTCACGATCCACCGCTTCTTTTGTATGATGTCTGGAACAAGATTCTGTAGCTGAACTGACCTGATGAGTTCAAAAACAGCATATTGTGAGAATAAACACAGATAATAGAACTGCCTCACTGAACACATATTATTTACTTTACAGGAGTGAAAGTACCTACATTTAGCAGGCCCTTGGTATGGATTTAAAGCTTAATCACAACCCTGAATTACATGGAGTGAAAGACAGACCCCAGGACAGAGACCTCGAGGCTAAGCCACTGACCGCCAGGCTGCCTCTTGTAGTTATTTATAGCAAGCTGAGAAATCATCTGGTGTGGGCTGTCAGCAGGGAAGCCGGGCATGTAGAGTTGAAGCCTATGGTGGTACAAGGCACGAGTGGGAGCAGCTCAAACTACTGCTGAATGGGGAACCCTGAGTCAGAGCAGAAATGTGCACAGAGACGCCCTGGAGTCTATAAGAAGGAACGTGAAAACTAACAGTAATGTAGCCTGGCAGATGTGAGGAGGTTTGAGCTGCTCATGGCCCTCAAAGTGTGAATAACAGAGCGGTAGGTGACCCAGATAGAGCAAGCTTGCTGCACACGTCCATCTGACCCTCATTCGCAGAACACGACCTCAGTGCAGATGGCTTTCATTCCTCTGGAATCAGTCTTTTACTGCTAAGAGTGGATATGATGGTTCACTCATGGTTTTACCTGAGGGAAGCAGCCAGAGGAGTGTGACAGAGGGTGTGGGCATGTGGGGGTGTGCTGCACAAGGGCCAAGAAAAAGCATTAACATTGAAATAAACACCATTAAAATAACGACGTAGAAACTCAGGATTCAGGTACCCCAAAGACAAGAAAAACTTGGACAGGACACGCTGACCTACGAGAGGAAGAAGGACACCCCGGCCAAAGCAAGGAACCAGGACACCCCTGTCAACGAGAGGAACTAGGAAACCTCGGCCAACGAGAGAGAAAACGACACCTTGGCCAAAGAGAAGAACCAGGACACCCCAGCTTAGGAGAGGAACCAGGACACCCTAACTAAGGAGAGGAACCAGGAATCCCCAGCCAATGAGAGGGAAAAGGAAACCCCGACCTACAAGAGGAACCAGGACACTCCTGTCAACAAGAGGAACCAGGAAACCCTGTCTGATGAGAGGAATCAGGACACCGCAGCCTACGAGAGGAACCAGGACACCACTGGTCCCCTTGAGGCCTAATTCCCCTCTACCCCAGAAACAGGTGACTCAATCCGTAAAAAATGCCAGGTCTCAAAATGCAGGGATACTCTCGTTAATGACCATTCAGTCAGCCTGTTATATGAGCACACATATACTTTCAGATACTTTTACAGATACTTTCACCAGATGTTTTTTCTGGCCACTTTGTGAGACATGCTGCCTGGTCAGATGGGAAGTAATTCACAACCTGACGAGGCTTTAATCTGAAGCACTGCCCAGGGAGTATGTACTGTACACGCTGTGTTAGGGACCATCTCTCCTCATGGCGTCTCCATGCTGTGACACCACTGGCCTTGAAGCCAAGAACCCCTTTACCACTACAGTTTCAGAGTCCTGTCGACGTGCTGACAGGGAAACAACCTGTAAACCGTGTCTGGAATGAGAGGGTGGTTGAGGGCAGCCACTATGACATCTCCCATGGGAAATGAGTGTCACCATTTTTTGTGAATCCATGGCATTGCGAGTCACCGGTCCAGAGGATCACCTCAAAACTCTGAACTCTAAGGGACATTTCACAAAACATGTAACCTCAGTGTGTCAGTCCACTAGCCAAGGAAGAAATATTAGCTGTTATAGTCAAAAGAGTGAATGAGGTCATCACTCAGGAGCCACCCTGAGGTCATATCCAATCAGATCAGGGATTCACTGCCAGCACCTCCCTCCCAATCAGCAAAAGTGTCACATTCATCATAGGACTGGCTGCTGAGGCTTCAGCACTCATCCCAGCCTCTCCATCTTCAGTTCAGGTACCTCCCCATCCCTTCAGACTCCCCAGATGTCCCGCAAACCTTCAGCCAGCTTTATGTCCCAGCTTAAGCAGACGAAACAAATTTCTACACAGGAACAACCTCCAGGTCAAAGGCAACATCAACTCTGAAAAATGTAAAAAAAATTTAACAACTGACCATAATTCTCTAACTGCTCTCCCTTACAATCTTTGCTGGCTGATGTTAAACCCAGTATAGTCAACAAAAAAAACACAAAAAAGCAATAACTCTTTTGCATTTCGAAAAGGGTAAAAATGATAATGATGTCGTAGTTTCTTGATACTGCCTTGCTCCCCTTTGGAATTCTCCCTTTCTGGCTCCAGGGGAAAAGAATGTGGGAACTGCCAGCTTTGGGTTGCAGACAATTGTAACTGCCATCCTTCTCCTGGAGAGCCCATCTCTAGAGTGAAAGGGGGGGGGGGGGGCATCCAAAAAGTCCCATGGCTACATAGGAACCAGGAACAGCAGAGTAAACAGAGCAGGGGTGTTGAGCTGACAGGAACAGGACAGGCCTGGGGTGACTCCACCTGACCTTCATTAATTAACCTTTTCACTTCTATGGACGGATAACAAAACTGACTCATTCCATCAGGACTGTAATTTTTCAGCTGCAATAACCAAGATCTTTAACTGTCATTAGAAAACTATTACAGGTCCTATTAATAAATTACGCTTTATTTAATTAGCAATAATAAAGTAACTAATAAGAGAAAATTAGTATTTAATTTTATCAGTGATTTATAGCTTACTTAATTGCTCAAGGGTTAAGAACTAATGTAATGAGAGGGTAAAATATCTTTTATAATCATTTAAAGGTACCAGTCTGATCATACTATGTTAAATTTACAGTTCTCCATGCTCTCTTTTGATTTGGTAAAATTTGCATTGTGTGATTAATGAAATCACGTGAAACAAACAAGTTAATTAAGTATGAGATGAGTGGGAGCAAACAGCAACTTGTAAAACGTGCTACACTGACTCGACGACAGGATGCACACACAGACGCATGCAGCGAGAAGCATGCAGCCATACAGGGCGTTGGCTACATGGCGAGGGCTGTGGTGGGCTGACTGGGGTGGGCACTGGCACTTTTCGCAAGGACGAAAGTGATTGTAGACTATACCTGGTACAGAGGTATTGTATCTTATTAATACATGAAGGAGCATCTGAGTGTTGGGAAAGCAGATTGTGGCACATTGATACTGAAAAGAGTCATGGTTGATGTAGAAGTGGAAATAAGACCACACACAGAAAACAGTCATCTTTAGTCTAATCAAAAACGTGCCTTTTACATATTTAACGCATTATAGTAATGACTGGCTCATCATCAATACACCCCATTTTCCCATCCAGTGCTAAGGAGCAGTGTTATGAAAGCTTCCAGAACAAAAGAGAAGGATCCAGAAGTCCTTTTCCCTGGCCAGCCCATGCAGCCTGCTGTGATTGCTCCACCCTGCTGTGTTTAAATAAGGCCAGGACTCCATCCTAACTTTCAGTTTCGCAAACAGCTCTGTTAGCCAATGTTGCCACACACACACACACACACACACACACACACACACACACACACACACACACACACACACAAACGCGCGCGCGCACAAGCACACATGTTTGTATTTCTAACCCTGTGGGGGCCTTCCATACATTTATAAGGGCCTAAACAATCCTAATTATGACAACCCTAACCCTTGCCCAGCCCTAACCATAAGGCATAGTAACCCAACAAAATACAAGATTTTTGAGTCCTGTGGGGACATGACGAATGTCTCAACAAGGAAAAAATGTCAGGTTTTTATTACCTCCTGGGGACATTTTGTCCCCACAATATAATATAAACATGGTACAGTCGTGCGTGCGCACACACACACACACACACACACACACACACACACACACACAGGTGTTCTCCTAGAGTTTTTAGATTTGTTTTCATGGTGCTCAGTATATACATCCACATAGTAAGGATACTAAACTCACTTATGTTATTCATTACGAGATACCCTGTAGTCACACAAAGACAGACTGTGTTGAAAAATGACACATCACAGCAACAGCAACTGTGCTGACATTCATGTGCATCCTATAACAGAGCAGATACAGCTCACCAAAAACCCAAGCTAACAAGTGGTTCTCAACTCACGGTTCTCAACTTGGCAAAGACCCAAGCTAACTCGTGGTTCTCAGCTCACAAAAGACCCAAGCTAACTCGTGGTTCTCAGCTCACAAAAGACCCAAGCTAACTCGTGGTTCTCAGCTCACAAAAGACCCAAGCTAACTTGTGGTTCTCAGCTCACAAAAGACCCAAGCTAACTCGTGGTTCTCAACTCACAAAAGACCCAAGCTAATTCATGGTTCTCAACTCACCAATGATGTAAGTTAACACATGCTTCTCAACTGGCAAATGATGTAAGCTAACGTGTGAGCCACAACTCTCAAATTTCAGCAACAATTGGCGGGACTTCATATGGAGAGCGATCGATTGGATGTATCGATAAAGCTCCACAGTCCCCCCCCCAACAGTGGGGAGTCCATCTTTCCTGCCATTAGCCTGCCCAGAAAGCTAAGAAAATTGAAGTCTGAAGACACACTTATGGGCAATCAAAAAAATCAAACACGATTATCTTACTTGAAACGAAAGAAAGAACAGACAATCAGCTTTGACTGTGCATGCAGAGCAGTGCTGCCCATCAGCTTTCCGCACACTCACCGCTCTGTCCTGTAGCTAGAGCACCTCTCCAAGGGGATCTTCAACACTCGGTTGTTCAGCCCGACGAACAACGACCGGTCACTGTGAAGGATCTGCAGACTTAGAATCGGCTCCCGTGTGTCTGCGGGGAGGAGCTGCATCTCTTCCAGGTAGCACCCGTGCAGACTGTGATTGGCTGTGGACAGGGCCTTCAGGATGGTGCCATACTCTGATTGGAGGAGGAAGCTCCTGTCAGACACTCCCAAGGGAAAGGCCTACTTCTGGAACTCGGCACCCCACCTCCACCCCCATACCTGTGCCAATGTACATGACATGGTAGAGCATGTCACGTCCCTGCACGATGTCCACCACCAGCTTGGAGAAACGCACACTGTCCTGGGCCACCAGGGGGTCCACGGAGACAGGCTGCACCACATCGTTCATCAGGAAGAGACGCTGGGCATCCTGAAGGCTACGCTCTGTCAGGTTCTCGTTCGGGCCGCTGTCGTTGATGGTGCCACACTGCATGGAGTGAACGTAAGTGGGCTACTGAATAGGCGGTCACAGGAGAGACAAAAGGGCAGTGGACCCCCAGGGAATGGACAGATGGGCAATGTTCAGCATTTTAGGATCAGGTACTGGTCACAGGCTGCTAGAAGCTGTGGCCTACAGGTTTACAGTGTCTGATCTAGTCCTCAGACACTACATCTAAAGAGAATGTAGATGAACCAGACGTTATAATATTCATCTGTGTCAAATTAACTATAAATCAGTGGTGGAAGTGCTTTTGCTGCTCTTCCAATAAAGCTTTCATTTATGGACTTTTGAGGGGAGCCCAGAATCTACCATAATCAAAAAGTAAGATCCCAAAGTAAGAGAGCGGAGGCAGGAGCTTGCCTGAAAGTTGGGGATAGGGTTGGGTGTGGGCAGCCAGGTGGAGCGTGGGTTCTCCTGGGTGCGGAAGGGCCCGTTGAAGGCCTGGGTTATAGCGCTAAGGTTGTAGGCACAGACCGCTGAGGCTGCGATGCTATTCCTGTGAGAGCGGGATGGAGATGAAGGCATTTGTTATTTATGCTCCTGCCGATGTGAGCAAAGGTGCGCTGCATGCAGCCTTACAGCCTTTTGGAGCATGAACACAGCTGGAATTGACATTTCAGCTGAAAAGCAAGGCCCAAGCTTCCGATGCAAGTCAGTACACCCCACCTGGATGTGCTACAGGCCTCAGGAGGCACAAGCTTGACATGAAGAGAGAAGCAGCTTTCTGCACCAGTGGGCCACATCATGGTGGCTGATTAGGGGTGGCGGGCCTGCATCTCAGACTCCCTAAGCAGTTCCCTCGTCACCCTGCAGCCTATGCAGATGCTCCTGCAGTCGGCTGCTCTCAGGCCTCACAGCAGTTATTCTCCACTGTTAGTAACACACACCACGGGTCTAAAGCACTTGACCCTTCGAACATTACAATAACGTCACCCATTCGCGCTCACAGCCGAGAAAATTCACTCATTTTCAGACTGGAAATTGGCGGGGCCTCAAACAGGCGTCGCACCAGAAAGCTGGGCCTCGGTGCGGGGTCCTGCGTCTGCCGAATACCTTTCTTCATCCGTGTTACCGTGGCGCAGATTCCTAGGTCCTGTGTCGACTATGTGTAGGTAATTGGAGCTCTACAGTGCCAGGACTTTGGCACAGTGCCCGTGTTATTAGCGACTCTGCTAATTGGAACCCAATGTGAAGAGCAGCAAGTGGGCTGCATAAAAAGGGGGGGTCAGAGAGGCTTCTTCTTCAAAGCCTGGTTTTCTCAACGTCCATGAACATCTGGCTGCTGGGGGGGGGTGCTGGTTGTCCTGGATGGATGTAGGGGCCAGAGGGTATCTCCACAGTTGGAGCTTGAAGCTGCAAAGGCCCGCTGTTTTGGTGTGAATCACTCTATAGTCTACACAAGGTCTGCTGGGTAAGGTGAAGGAACCCCCCCACACACAGAAGGTTAAGGCTTCCTGCACTGCTGCATCTGGATATGTGAACGTGACGATAACATTGCAACAATGTCAAAAACCAGAGAAGAGAAACTTGCTTTGCTTTGTTTTCCTTCTCTCTCTTTTTCCAGATCGCTTTATCCAGTAGTGCCAGGTTAAACCCAGCTAAAGCCCTCTGCTTAAGAAGGCCCAATCTCTGGACATATTCCTTGGAAGGCCTTATTTACCCATGCCTGCAGGGGCTTGATTTTAGACAGCACCCAGTGTCTGGGATGAAGTGGCTTTCAGGGCCGCCTGCTGTCTTGATTCCTCTAGTGTCACCAAAGGCCCTACGTCTTGTGTTGGCCTTAGCGAGAGGAAAAACATCCTTCGGCTTTAGCCAAGTCGCAAGGAGAGATGAAACAGCAGCCCCAGGTGAAGCCTGCAGGGTTTGTCCAGCAGAGGGCGCTGGGCTGTTGGACCTGGCCTGACTAAACTTTCACCCTGCCTTTATGTAACATCCATGCATTTGGCACAATCCATCAGACACAGTTTGGCAGTTTTTTATTTCTTAGAACCCAACTCAGGTACACTCTATTGAAATTTAGTGAATATATGCATCACCTGAGATATAACATTTAGGCACTAGGATATTTTCTCCTATTCAGTCATTCTTACTGCTTTAGAGATTTTTTTTTATTCCACTTTGGGTGGATTGCAATGTTGGGTTTAGGAGAAGTTGAACATAATATGCATAGTCAGGAAACAAAAATGAATGAGATGGTATACTGTACATTTTTCGCAAAAATAATCTATACAATTAGTATACCATTCCATACCTTACTTTCACACCTGCCAATGAATAGGTTATGAATTATCAAGGCTGTGTTCTTTGATAAACAATTTTGCTTATCAAATGCTCAATGGTCATAAAAATCTGCCGTCATTAAAGTAATGTTTCTGTTACCATGTCTGAGGTTTTGACAGTTGCAATGCCAGTCCCACAGAATGAAGATGTGACTCCAGTGCACACATGAATGCATACACAGCAAAGAGCTGCTTGCGCCGCTCGCAGAAAATGCGATGTGCAGGGATTCAGTGGAGCTTTGAGCCTGTTCCTCTAGAAGGAGATGAAACAGGGCCCCCGTTAACTGCACCTCTGTATGATACACAAACCACATGCTGATCGGTGCCTTAGGGGAAGGACTGTAGCAAATTTTACTCTGTGCTCCCATTGTAAGAATTCTGATTGCTCTAAAGGGCCAGAAATCCCAAGTACTCACCGTCTACAAAAAAACATTTCTTTTCAATCGTTTGGCAAAAGAACACCTTTTCAGAGGCTGCCTGAAATCTGCAAACCGGAGCCATTACGGCAAGCGCAAAAGCAAACACGTCTCCGTGTTCCATCCCCTGTGTGCCGCTAACATCTTCAGGTTCACTTGAGTGTAGATACATTTTAAAGTCACACGTGTGACATTTCGGTCAAACAGGACTCTTGAAATGTCGGCTAGAGTGTCGCATGACGTGGGTGTACCTGGAAACGGCGCAAATTCCCAAAAACGCTAGGACAAAATCTTGTGTGAAGATCACAGATATCAGCTGTTTCATCATAATCAAGCTCTGCTTTAATCTTTTATCTCACTCTCTCAATGTTATGGCACTAATGCTATGCTGTGATGTTATTTAGGCAATGAAAACATACACAGAGGCAGCATGGGGATGTGGACTGTAACAGTAATGGGTAATGGGAGGGTGGCTGAACCGCATAGCCTCGACTGCTTCAAGATGACATAGCCTCGACTGCTTCAAGATGACAGAAGTGTCGGCTGGAAACACCTGGGAAATTAGTGAGAGTACAGCACTCACACGTTAGTGGTGAAGATGCCATAGATAAGGTCCTGTTCGGGCAGGTAGAAGGTGCTCTGCAGCTCGTGGTAGTAGAAGGGGATCTCTCCGGAGCGTGAGCAGTTGAGGCGTGCCTTCATGAAGGTGGTCCATGTGTCCTCCAGCAGGAAGCGCCCGCCGATGTCGTTCTTGCAGACACGCGCCACCCGCGAGTACACAGTCTTCCCGCAGTCATGTTCCACGGCGTTCTCCCTCAGGAAGAAGTAGGTGAAGAGCCCCACGTCATAGGCCGAGATGAAGTGTGGCTCTGTTTCATGGGGGGAGGGTGGGGCGGGGCAGGGTTAGCAAGAACACGGAAAATATGATTTCTGAGTGGGACGGATATCATGTGAGTTGGCGGGCCGAACGAATTTCCCCTGCAAATCTTCAAAGAGAGCAGAAAGTTTCGGCAGTAAGACCACGGAGCCTCGGACCTAACTCAGCATCGATGCTGTATTGCTGCAGCAATATTACCACACCGCCAGAGAGCCACAGGCCAGGTCTATACCACAGAACCAATGACAAATGTTTTCATGTGGCCAGAGTGTTTTATTCCCCCAAGCCCAAAAAGAACAAAAAGGCAAAATTACCTATCAAAGAAGCAACACCAGGTGCAGGAAAACGTACACCCAGTATTACTGTGAGTGCCTCAGTTTGGAGTGCTTACAGATGAGTGTCTGAGCAGCGCTGTAGGTAGACCATTACACAAAACAGCTGCTACTTTAAAAGTTAAACATCCCTTACAAGGCGACGAAAAGAAGATAGAGTAATGCCAATGGCTTGTGTGTTACCCAGTTTTATGAGAGTACAAATTGGCATCGTAAACTTCACTCAGAGGCTTCCTCTCTGCTTCGCAAAATTAACACCCATCCCCAGGACTCCACATCCTTGAGGTCTCTCTTTAGCCAGGTGCATCCACTCTTTTTGCAGTCTTTGATCTTTACGGATATCGCCCGGTCAGACGGAGTGAGTGTGTTACAGGAGACGTGTATTTGAAGGCCCGCAGGCAGGATTTCAGCCCATTATGCCAGGGATGAAAACAGAGAAGGTTATTAAGGGGTAGAAAGATTGAGTGGTTGAGTCATTTGACCAGCTAGAGCACACGTATCTGTAGGGTAAAGCGGAGGCTTGCCACAAGATCAGAGTACAGTCGCTTTCATCTTTAATTGGTGAATTGTTATAATAGTCTTAACTGCACTTTCTAGTTTGATGACTTCATGTTTTATTTATAGTTTGTAATTATTATTACAGCTCACTTCTAGACATTTTGATGTAAATGATAACTGTGCTGTTCTTTTCTAACTGATTGTGATGCATAGGCTGTGAAACACCAAGCCACAGAGCCCCAAGCTCGGTGAAACGCCAGTGCAGCATGGCATTCTGGGAAATGTGAATCTGTGCTCAGGCCTCCACAGGGATCAGTGCTGTGTTTCATTGTATGTGTGAGGCCCTGACCACACCAAGGGTCTGTGTGGATATTCAGCCAAGGTGACGTCAGGTCAGACTGGCAGGGTGGAGCCCTCTGCTGCCACAGAGTGGAGACTAGGCAGACATGTAGAGGACTACTAGTAAAATAGGGGATACCTCACAGATCACCTGGCTCTTTATTATTAGTCACCTTCAGGATGAGCCAGAAGTACTGTGTCCTGTGGGCAGAGGGGACAAGGCCTGACCTTAGGAGGAGGAGCTTATTAGAACTGCACTGGGGAGTCTATCTACTTAGGGGATATCTGTGATCATACAGATGAGCAGTGGGCCCTATGAGTTGCCGGGCCCTGTAAAGCTCTCACTAGTATTCTTCACCCTGCGCAGCCTTCACTTGCTGAATCCATGCCACTCTGCCCACTGCCGAATGGACCTCTGTCAGGCTCTGATTAAGACGGATTGGTGCCATGGGGAGGCGGGGCTGCTGCTGTTGGACCTTCCTGCCTTCTCACTGACAGTGTGTGCCCGATCGTAGACCAGTTCTATGACTGACAAACAGCAGCGACAGCCTCCTTAGCTAATCTGCATCCGTCTTCAACTGATTTAAAGTTTCCAGTTACACTATAATGCTCAAATTTCTAATACAGAGTTGGATTGAGGCTGATGAAGGCACAGCTAGGGTGATGCCTGCTTCTCCATCTTCAAAGGATCTCCTGACTCCCTGCCTTGAAGGCTTAGTGATTTGAACTAATCAATGGCAATTATTTAGGAGCTCAAAGGTAATGAAAGCTCAAGATGAAACAGGGGGGACAACAACTAGACAAAGGTTCCTTTGTGTTTCTGTGTACCCGTGTGTGTGGACATGTTTATTATCATGTTGTGAGGACACAGTGAACCCCGGAGGAATGAATACCTGTTACTTTTTACCTCATGGGGACATGTGTCATGTCCCCACAAGGGAAAACTCAATATTATAAAAATCTGTGAATGCAATCAATAAACCTAAATAGTCAAAAGACTTGTATTTTGTTGGGTTACTTATGGTTAAGGTTAGGGCTGGGTAATGGTTAGGGTTGTCCCAGTTAGGATTTGGGTTAGGCCCATAGAAATGAAAGGAACGTCCACACCATGTTATAAATATATGACTCTGTGTGTGTGTGTGTGTGTGTGTGTGTGTGTGTGTGTGTGTGTGTGTGTGTGTGTGTGTGTGCACGTGCACGTCCTCGCGACACCCACGTACCATTGAGCCACTTGGAGTTGTACTGCGCTGTGCGTAGAGGCGGCATGCTGCCCAGACTGCGGTAG
This sequence comes from Gymnarchus niloticus, assembly GCA_009936485.2. Lineage (NCBI taxonomy): Eukaryota > Metazoa > Chordata > Actinopteri > Osteoglossiformes > Gymnarchidae > Gymnarchus > Gymnarchus niloticus. Next base: position 3,440,740 of record JAACJT020000030.1, read on the forward strand.
ATGACGGGGTCTCGGCCCGAGAAGTCGATGACAGTGGCGGCGTACAGCTCGCCCTTCTCTGTCACCACAGCCGTGGAGTTGTGCCGTGGGTCGTAGGGGCAGCGCGCCACACCATTCACCCGGTCCAGAACGCGGCTCAGGTTACCCACCTGTGGACCGCAGGGTCGGCCGTCACCACCAGCGTCCCATTCCATGTGAGCAGTTAAACACAGAGTCTAGCCATTTTCTAACGGAATTAGACTAGCCAACCCTTTTGTTTGCATAGCTTGCCAACAGACAACTGAAGAGATCAGCATGCACTGCCGAAGGAAACATCTGCTCAAAGCAACAGCAAAAAAAAAAATAATTCTAAAATTCAAAGCCCAGATGAAAACTGCAAAAATGAAAACGGCAAAAACAAGTGGATCTAAAGTGTGAGTGCCATTCCCAGGAGAAGATACTCTCTCTGCTCGATTAGCCAGATCTGGCTACATGCCGGGCACCCAGGCAGCCTGGTCCCGGAATTCACCGTGAGGCCATATCCTTTTAATTGTGTATGGCAGCACACCCTGACCACTACACGGACCTCACGTTTGCCAGTGAAACCCCCTCACCTGTCGCATGGTGCAGACGGGCAGGAAGGCGTTGGTGCCACAGGTGAAGACGCGCTTGCCGTTGATGAGCAGAACCCGGATGTAGTTCTGGCACTCCACCTGTGGAGGGAGTCATCCATGGGCTTTAGCAGTAGGGATTTTCCACCAGGAAGATAGACAACAGCCACCCAGACCTCTGCCACTCTTTTAAGGTGGACCTGGGGGATTTCTGGATATTTTTGTGGGCTACTGCATGTTGAGAAAGGAGATTGTATAAAGCCTAAATCTTTCCAACACACATTTCTTTATCTGGAAGTATACTCTCCATGTAGCTGTGGTGATATTTCATTGATATTCAAACTTCCCCTGTGTCCTCGTGTGTCTCTTGTGAAAGCAGCACATCACAGTGAGTTCTCAGATTCCTGAAAAGAGTGCCGTACCATTCCGGTTCTTGCACAATTACCCGCACATGCGAAAAGACTAAGACCACGGAGCTGTAAACACCTCGCAAAAACTGCACAAACTGCATTTTCCTCTTGCTGCCCAAATGAGGGGGCAGAATTAAATATTACCTCCGTCTTCCCTTTACTCTGACAGGACCTCCTGGTGTCTTCGTCTGGGCCCCATTCTGTTGCCTAGGAAACCAAAATAAAGAAATGGGATGTATTCCCGTTCCGCTTTAGCCTCCACGATGGCAGTGATCTCAAAGTCTAAGGCCAGTTCATAGCCATTATTCCTCTATCTGTTGTAATATTGCACTTAGCCGGCCTTATTGAGGATGCACCTTCTTCTGGACTGTTTACTATGCTAACATGCTAGTAAGTGGGCCACTGCCTCAAAGAGCCAGGCTACTAGGTAGTCAGCAAACCAGATGTAATTTGCATATAAATGCAGTTGCTTCTTATCATTCAAGTGAAGCACAGCAACACCCCAGCCCCCCCACCCCTGGCCCCCCAATTATATATTTTTTTTTAAGTGCCCCATGTTTAATTATGGATGCAATACGAAGGCTCACACTCTCCCTCCTCAAACAGCTCCACAGCGTCTCTCCATCTCTTGGTTTTCCTCGCATGGATTCCCCTTTATGTTTAGGCCCAAAGTCCCTAAAAGCAGTCTACTGGGGCCAACCCACTGTTGCTATAGTGGAAGTAGCGAGTGGCATGGTGGCGGTCTCTCCCTCCTCACATGCAGCAGCTAGAGTCCCACTGTCCTGGTCTAAAGGCGCCATTCCGGCTCACTCAAACACACGGCAACCACACTCCTGCTATCCTGGCTAAACACTCCATTCTGGCTCTCCACCACATTACAGCTACAGTCCCGTGATCTGGGGCTAAAGGCACCATTCTGGCTCTGTCCACCACACGGCAACCACACTCACGCTATCCTGGCTAAATACTCCATTCTGGCTCTCCACCACATTACAGCTACACTCCTGCTATTATGGCTAAACCTGCCATTCCCACCGTCTAACACATGGCAACTGTGCTCCCGCTATCCAGGGTTACAAGTGCCATTCTGGCTCTCTCCAACACACGACAACATGACAACTACACTCCTGCTATCCGGACTAAACTCTCAATTCCAGCTCTCCACCACACAGCAGCTACACTTTCACTAGCTTGGACTTGGTCAAACCACAAAACAGAGCCTCGAGCCTGGCAGCAGATCAAAAGAGAAGGCAGGATGGAGGAGAGTACCAGTGATTAGCTCAGTGCATCTTGGAATTGATCATGGTGCCTTTTGAAAGTTAGCAGCAGGCGGCCTATTCTTAGTGCTCACCGGCTGCCTTTGGGCTCTCTGACTAAGGGATTCTGTTCAATTAACCTTCTTCACTCAAAAATAAACACAGAGGGAACACAAGCTCACGCAATTACGGCTCATGCCAGAGTTATGTTTGTGCTGGATTTAACTAACGCATGACTAGATTTACACTGCACCCAGGTGAAAGGAGCCCCCCATAATGAACAAGAAGTACAACTGCTCTTGTGTCACCTAAATCAGGATGAGTTTAACAGTGCCGCTTTTGCATCTTTTATACAGCTATGCAACGCTGCAAAGGACAAACAAATTTATTTGCCGCATTAGCTGTCAATAATGGTTAAGGCCATCAGAATGCAAAACTGACTTGCTTTTTGCCGTCCGGGTCGTTCTCTTTGCTGTCACTCTACTGTGACATCTAATATTGGCTGAGTGCCCACAGGAGTAGAACAGCAAGCACTTCTCACTTCCAAATGAACTCTACAGAGCATACAGTGAGAAAAGTGGTACGAGAAAAGGCGTACGCTGATCTCACATCAAGGGCCCATCTACAGGCTAACTGGGAAAAATATGGGCAAAAACATTGTTTGCCCAAAGCATATCGAATCGAGAGTTTCAAAGCATAAAAAAAATTATGAAATAGCAAATCGAAAAGGAGGTCGATAGGACAGCAGCTTCAGAGGAGTTTTGAAATCTTGTAATGCCAATCAGGGCCACACAGTGGCTTGGGAGTGTGAGCTGTTTTTGTCTCATTTTCAGGGAGGGGGGGCTTTTGGCATAGAGAGAGAAAATACCTTCTGGGTGACTCATCTGTTAGGCTGTTACCATAGTATTGGCGAGGATGCTGGGTTCAACGCACACTCCCAGAATGCACGTGGAGTAGGCAGCCTGTGACTGGTGCTGAATGAAATTCTAATCAGGCATTCAACCAAGCCTTCAACATGTAATATGGAGCTTATGCTGTCAGTGCAGTGCCGATGGACTGGAGGGGTTGGCATTGCCCTGTTAGCAGTGATAAATCCTAAATGACAGGCAGGATAACAGTGTCAGAGGGCTGACCCATACATTTTGGGAGGGTAGTTTGCTTACACCAGTTCATCTGGTTCACTGCTGCAAACAAATCCTGAATTTCCCTTCAGGGATTAATAAAGTATCTGTTTATCTACTGCTTATTACCTCATCACTGACAACTGTTCAAGTTTCCTGGCTTAAAACCAGAGTGAGATGAAGTGGAATTTTAAACCTTTATAAGAGTTAAATACACCTGTCGGTAAGAAGCTGAATTTTTACAAATAACACAATATTTGAAAATTACATTATAAAATTACCACAGGAAACTTACTTTTATTTACTCCAACGTTCTCTTAGACTACTTACAGTAAGTCAGATAGAGCCTTTTCCACTTCAACCTGAGAGATGGCGCGAGCTCTCGCATTATGTGGAAGATGCTGCTCCTGAGTGACTGAAACGTTTACCTCTCAGTCGAAATCCATCCCATTTGCTGTTACGAGAGTTTCTCTCCAGACATCACAACACTCATCTCTTTAGTCCCTCAGACCTGTATGTGGCGTCAATCCAAATTCATGAGAAGTAAGTACTGGGCCCTCAGACATGCTTTCGTCTATGACAAGAGCAAGCTCCGGAACATGCACAAATAATAAACAGTGTTTATTTTTAAGCCACAGATTCCTTGGAGAAAATGAAAAAAATGAAGCAACCAATACAGGTACTAGAAACGAGAACAGCTAACATCTAGGTGCTCTTTCGCTTGTCTACCTTGTGAAAAAATGGCCACGCTTTCTTTTTTCCATGACACAACCTGCTAAGACTGACAAAACCATTCTTTTGTGGGACCTGGACTCCAGAAGGGGAACAGCCTCACAGCAAAGTGTCGCAGGCAGCACAATTTCTCTCTGTGCTCACTGTTTCTTGGCCGTTAACACCACTTAATAATCCACCAGGGAGCGTTAGAGTGAGAACTGAGACAGGTGCATCGGGTGTGCCTCCATACTGCAGCCAGAAAGTCTCACCCCAAGCCAAAGTCCCTGAATTCCAATGAAATGCTGCCCCTGACCCCTAACTGAGTCCCCAGTTCAGGGTCCCACTCGGACCCATTCAGCACCGCCTTGATGGATGTGACAGGGCTCCTAACTGGTTGGGCCATTGTTCTCAAACTCTGATTCACACACAAGAGGGATTAGAGCTCCCCTACGTGGCCCAGCCCCCTTTTATGGCATCAGGCTGGCTGGTTTTCACATGGAATCAGTTTAGCAGAGCTCATCGGCTACACTTGGACTCCAAGACATGGTGCATTTTGGGAAGGTATGTCAGGGGGCAAGAGCACCCCATGATGCATGTTTACACCACTGGAATGGAGGGAGGAAGAGTTCTGGATAAGCATCAGTACAGCATTGTTGCAATGTTGAGCCAATGTTACTTGGGTGTTAGAATGTGTGTGCAAATGTTGGGTAAGAAATGACCACAGGTCTCAGTAGGAAGTTAGCCAAGCTATTTAATATAATGTGGATTTCATTCTAAAAATCATAAAACAAGCATTTTTAAGCTCAGTCTCCCAGTGTGCATAGTTGGCCATTTTTACATTCTCCCTGGCTGTCTATTGAATGGATCCCAGGCTACATGAGAAGCAAGACAAAAAAGGAATAATCTCTCTTTGATTTGTTGTATCTGTGAATTTAAATATCAGGAATGTTGTATTGAAAAGTTCTGTGAAAGTTCTGTACTCTCTATACTTTAATCAGATGGCAGAGAACCATCATTCTGGCAAAGAGAAAACATTACAGTTCATGATAGGTTACTAACAAAATTAACCTAATTTCAACCTTGTTGCCTGAGATAGGATCTGGATTTTCTACATAAAAGCATAAAATAATCCCCAGGATATACGACATGATGATCCATAATGATAATGAATGCATTACATCCATGCAAATCAAAGAAGAATATGACAAAAGCAATTAAATAAGTGTAAAAAAGCATGGCTTCTCAAACTATAATGTCATAACCTTCCTGCTGAAACATTATTGCAGCCATCAAACTGAGTAACATACATGGCTTATTGAACCAGCGCACTACCTAAAATCTCAGATTTGAGTTGCCAGGACACTGTGTACCCAAGGATAAATTTAGAAACCTGAAGGCACAAGAAACTAGAGCCTGAAAAACTTACTTATTGTCTCTCAAGATAAAACTTTTAAACTGGATTCTTTGAGCCAGGCATAGTTCAGCAGTCAATCATCCCATAACAGGAAGGACTCAGGGTTGGTGATGTCACGCCACATAGGTCCCATCTCCATTGGGGACCCAGAGAGTTCCAAATGATACGTGCTGAAAATTCATGCTGTTGAGACTAAAAGCTCAAATGTCCTTAGGGCTTGAACTCTGTTGGGGGCCTCAAGGCAGGACATAAAGAGGGTTGCATATTGAAAGGCTAAGATGTAGACTGTGGCAAAGGGCCTAAACAATAGATGGGCGGCTGTAAGCAAGCCTTAAAGACGTGTCAATGTCAAAGGCCTCTATGCTCCTGTGCAGGTCCAGCTGAATCACTTACTGCGCTGCTGTGGTATTTGTGAAAAAAGCTGCTGATGGTTTATCCAATAACTCAGTAAGGAAATGTGAGTCTACCCAACTACCATATTCAGTTCCGAGCATGTTAAAATGTAGAGATTCTTCCAGCCAAACATCCACACCATCCACCAAGTAGTGATGAGAAAATGTATCTTTAAATAAAACAAGAATTTTACAGCAACTAGGCAAACGGGAAATGTAATCCTCTAACCTTTCGGCCACAATGGCCAACATGCTCGCTGGAATGGATGATGACCCTCAGTCTGATAAGATTTTGAAAGCGCACAGCAGCATTCTGAAGACAGTTTGGAGGGGAACTGGACTCCCCCCTTGTTCTGAGAGAAGCCAAAGGTTTGCCTCCCTGCCATGCCATGCCTCCCTGGGCCACATGGAGAAGGATGATTCATGGCGTGGAGGTGCTTCGAAAGGTAGAGAGAGCCTTCAGCTAATTTTGCAATATTCAGAAAAAAAGGAACTTACACCAGTTTCCACTTCACCTCACATTTGTAGTTTTTGAGAGAAATGTATTATTCAGTTTGGAGCTTCCTGCAACTCGATGTTGATCTGACACCCATAAGTACACAAGTTGGTTATGTCCTGTTCTGGGTTCTATGAGCTTGTACATCAGCTAATATCGATCCATCCTGTAAGCAGTGAGAGCTCCTTCTCCCACTGAACCCATCCACCACTGAGAGGACCAGGACGCAGCTCAGGATAGGGTGACCAGCAGCCACCTGGTACATGAGGTTTACAGTGCTATTCTGGAGTCTCAGACCCCAACGCCCTGGAGCCTCGCTGCAAGCTGAAGAAGGGTGTCTTCGAAACATCTTGGGTGTAGAAGATTCCAATCCGGGGTGGCCTACTGTTGCGCTGCAATAAGTTAAGTTGCAGAAGGCCAGTTGACCAACATTCCACAGTGGGAGATTATGCAGTGTCAGGGGGGTGATGGAGAGAGAAAGAGAGGTGTGGAAGGTGAGGAGGAGATGTGAGGTTCTTCTTGGGCAGATTCTATTCCGGTGTGATGTTTCTTCTAGCAAACATCAATCTGCTCCTGCAAACCTGGCCCTGTTTACATTGCAGAAGCATGAACTTCCAACCTCGCACAGCTATGAAAAACTCCCATGAGCGCACTGCATTCTTTGCCAGCCCAGCCTCAGTTCCTGGGGTCAGATGGTAGGTCCCAGCCCCTTCCTGCCAGGCCTGATGTACTTTGAGACTTTCTGGTACACACAGAACCTTCTTCCCAACAGACCAATGTCCCACAGTAGTGCAAAAATCAGTGCAAAACTATATACCGCCACAGAGCAAAGGATATATAAAAATAACTTTAAGCAACAGTCGATTATATTCTATACCACAGCTACTGTGGCCCAGTTAAGGTGATACCACTTCAGTAAAAGGCATGGTGTTTGGGGAATTTTCATACAGACTAGGCGACACACATCTCGGATTGTAAGAATGATCAACATCATAGATCTGCTGGTCAGCTGAAGAGTTCTTGTAGGCAGTCAGTTCCCCAGATCAGCTTAGGTCTCTTTTCTCCTTGAAAAAGCAAAATGCAAATAACTTTCAAAAAATAGGTCAAGAAAATAAACTAGAGAAGGCCTTCAAGCGACTTCAGGCCTGCATCTAGTGCAGGCAGGCAGGCACTCCTGCGGTCACCAAGCTTTTGGAAAGCTGTGTCTGGTGTCAAACTGTTAAGTGCGACTCTTGCTTCTTCCTCTCTCTTTGACTCAGGTTTAACAGCAGATTGTGTGGTGCGCGTTAAGGCGATGGGGCGGTAATCAAAGCAGTAGTTGCTCTCTGTGGTCCAGCTTTCAGCAGAGCTAAGGGGGATATGAACCAAGGTCGCACTTGGCACTTACATAGACCCCCCCCCCACTAAAAGAAAGGTTCTGAAGGTGGGCTTAAAAATCAGCTCCACATGCTCTTGCCAAGCCAGCATGATCAACAGCTAATGACGAGTGCCTACTAATGAAGTGACCTTCTAACAAAGCCATTAGTCTCCTGGCAAGAAGTTCAGATGCTACACGTGACACGTGATACACACTGCAGACCTCACCATCACATGCAGGGATCAGCTAACTGGGGATCAAAATGGCCAGAAGGAAGAGAAGAGGAAAGAGAGAATCCACTGGGCTGGGAGGAAGTGGACGTGTAGGCTGAGGCAGAACAGCACTTTTGGAGAAGCCCCTACCAGTAGATGTTTTCCACATACTGAATAAACAAAATAAACAATAAAAATACAGACTGAGGAATACATTTAGTCACCCTGCACATGGGCCTCAGGAATCTGGACTAAATAAATAATTCCTGCATTTTGCAAACAGAAAAGCGCACACAGGAACCCCATCGCAGATAAAGGGGCTCTTTTATGGGGGAGTGAGGCAAACTGCAGACCTCCGACAGGGTTTCAGGGAACAGTGCTGAAGCACATCGCTCTTTCTCAAGTGGCTGTTTAGAAATGCACATGAGCACACTCCGTGATCAACGGCCGCTCCCTGATGAGCCAAACAGACCAAATGAAGATGGATCCCTCTCCATGGATGACGACGCAAAGAGGTAGGACGGTGCCATGGGGCCGGAGGGAGGGCGGGGGGGGGGATCTGTGTTTCACTTTAAGGGACCTTAATGGAAAATGTAGCTGCAACCAACATCAATGTTGGTGAGTCAGAAAACAAAGGAGAGGCTATCAGTGTAGGCAGGGTGCCAGGGAGTCTGAAGATTACTGACCAGGGACGAACAAGTGTAGGCAGGGTACTGGGGAGTCTGAGGAGTACTGACCAGGGACAAACAAGTGTAGGCAGGGTACTGGGGAGTCTGAGGAGTACTGACCAGGGACGAACAGCGGAACAGCGTGTAGGTCCAAAGGGCTTCACTCCACTAAACCAAAAGTGATGAATGGAGCACAATTCAGATTACTATTTGAGCCACAAATCATAACAGGTATACAGGAAGGCTGGGACGAGCATGGATCATTTATGAATATATTATTTCACACAATACACAGGACACTCATGAAAGTCAGAAAACTGCCGAGATTTCCCACGAAATCCACAGTGAGAACAAAGGGAGTCTTTACTATCCAGATATTCCAATGTTCACATCTAATAGTTGATAGAGGGGATTTCTATTAGGAGATTATCGTGAGCTCTGCTGAATTGCTTGGGGTTGCTTATGTTAAGCAGTTTGCAGATCTTTCCACAGTAGCATTTCTGGCAAATTTTAATCAGGATTGGGTCATTCTAGAATGCTCACCTTCCTGTTCGTTGGCCACTTCACAGAATAGCTTTGGATCATTGTCCTGATGAAAATTATAGCAGCCCCTTGAAAATGGTCCACCATCTATTTTTCCTTAAATTCCGTGCCCAGAAACACACACACACACACACACACACACACACACACACACAACACTGCTGAAGACAGAAACTGCTACTGCACCACCGACCCCCTGAGGTGTTTCCTGCATTCGAAACTCCAGTCACCATGGAAACCTGAATGTTCCGCAAAGCTCGTCTCCCAAGACCACAGCATAAAGGAGCCTCACTGCGTCGCTGTACTGGCCTCGCTGGGGCCTGGAAGCTCATCATCCGGGTCGGTGCCAGGTTCCAGCTTGGGATCAGATCCGGCCCACTGACACTCTAGGCCAGCCTGGGGCCTGTGCCGGCACAGAGTGGGACCAGGCGGGCATGGGCAGAAAAGATGTGTCGACGTGAGGCTGTACTCACCTGTATCAGGGACACATTGCTTAGGGTTAATCTGAAGAGGTAGTTTCTGTGGGGAGAAGCCAGGGACACCAGTTAGAACCGGTGGAAGTGGGTACACTTTCCACTCGTGTCGCTAGGGGCACTGCATCCCTTACCTCGCTCCCACAATCAGCTGGTTCCTCATGAGGTCCAGGGCCAGCTGTGAGAAATCCCTCACTGTGGGGTGGGAAAAGATGGAGATCCAGGGACTCAGCACTGCAAGGAGAGAGGCAGTCAGTGCCAGGTGCTTTCATCCTGCTGGTGGAGATCACCTCCATCTGAAGCTGTAGGTGGCTCTGGCCACATCTGCTATGATGCAGCTCATCTTTCCAAACCCCTCCCACATCATTGGAGCTGGCTTTGTACAGTGATCTGAATGAGACATGATAGCCAGTCGAAGCAGGCTCAAAAGAACATACACAGCAATTAAAACCAATTCAATTAGAACGAGTTGCAACAGACTCAAAAGAAGAAAGATGCAAATGATTTTTAGATCACCATCTGATGCTTGATTAATGAAATTGTTTATGAGATGGTCACGTGGGCAATGCTGCTATAACATGGCTATAACTAAAAAACATTGGAAAATATCGTTCATAATTTTTATAATAGTGGAAAGTGATTGTTTTTGAATGCCATGAGACTGACGTCACCCTTCATATTTAACATTATCACAGCAGCAATGTAACGTTGCCCTGGATCATAGATGTAACAGCAAAGTTTACTTGCAGAAACACAGATGCATAGTCTGATTATCAGCCAGGAATGTGAAAGTCAGGACACTTGTGACCAAAACATGGAACTGGAGGAAATGAGCAGTTTTATGATGAAAGTCCCACATCGATTTCCCTCATGTCTGTCACACAAACCAAGGAATTCATTCTGTGAGAGCATCTGCATCGACTTCAAAAAGCAGGCAACAAAATCCAGTTGCTTATCTGACTGTGACTTTGTGTGTGGGATAATTGGGCACAGCCAGATGCTGGGCTGAAAACGACTAATTGGGAAGAGAATCGTGCAATCTTAGCAAAACCCTAGAGACATAAAATAAAAGACAGCTTTTCTCCACTCTACGGACTACTGAATAAAGCAGTTGGGGATTGACAGAGAACATATGGCAGCTCTGCACTCGTCATTGTTCATCCAGATCCACCACATACCTCCAGTGACTTAAATAATTTCCAGGTGTACCAGTCTATAGCTTTTCCTAAAAGTTTCCGTGACCTGAGGGTTCACCCTATAGTGTGTTAATTCTGCTGGGGGAAGTCGCACAAACACGTCTGATAAAGCAACAATGATTTCATATAAAAAAAATACACGATAAGAAAAGGAATCATAAATGCTGAGCCCTTGGCCTCTTTGTCTGGGACAAGCTTCGTGCTGACAGGCACCAACTGGGCTGTGATGAAGGACCTGTAATGAAGGAGGGTCTTGAGTACCGCTACCAGATAAGGACGATTCACAGAAGCCAAAGAGGAAGAGGCTTATCTTAATGAACCTGAAGCATGTTCAGCAACAGCAAGCAAGCTAGCACATCGCCATCCAACAAAAACACTGGCCGAGCTGAGCTTGCTCACAAAGTTACAGACACAGCTAGGCTAAGAGAACACATACAGTCAAGCGAATACACATGTATATAACCGACACCCTAAACACCAGTGTAGAGCCAAACACAAGCCTGCATGTAACCCAAACCCTAAACACTAGTGTAGAGCCAAACAC
>JAACJT020000030.1:3468222-3487171 GCA_009936485.2 Gymnarchus niloticus
CGGCAATCCACCCTTCCAAGATTTGAGGGAATCGTGTGAGAGTTACAGAGGAATTTCTTTGTCATATCAATGTAGGTTTACCCCTGCTTGTAATGTGTTAGAAGAAAACTGCAGTACTAATAAAACACTGAAGACCACAAATGCAGGCCTGCTGTGCCTGTAACACATGAGTCTGCGCTTATACCTAACTGGTGGATGAGTTGTGCTCAGTTAACCAAAGGAGGATGCTGAGGAATCTGACAGCTCAAAGACAGGATCATAGGAGAGGAAGACATTAGATAGGTCTGGCAGCTTGAAACATGTAAAACATGTATTCCTGCCTGCACCATAATTTCATGCAAAAATATAAACAACTAAATTAGGCGTTGCTAGGTTTCTTGAAAAGAAGAGCAGTCATTAAATTCATTTTGGAACAGAGAAAACATCTGCTTCCTGCTTTAATTGCTGCATGGTTTTGCTGTAAGAGTTCTTGTTACAGATTCTACAGTCTGACCCAGGATAGAAATCAACACGTGAAAATGAAATGGTAAGAGCTGAGAGCCTCCACCTTGACTTCAGAAATGGAGCTATTACATAATTACATTGATTGGACAGTTATTTATCTAGTCACACAACAGATTAATGAGCTTTTGAAAGCATCGTCAGGAGCATCTTAAAAACAGTCCATGACAGATTCCATATGTCCATACAAATAATTCTAAATGAATTACTGGATTTGTTTTAATAACAGATTAACAGGTGTAGAACACTAAAATGATTTAAGAACTCATGGGTTTTTTTGTTTTTTTTTTGCAGCTCCACCCATGTGAACAGACCCTCCAAAAATACAAGAAAAACTCATTGCTGCCTCACTCCTTAAGAGCTTAAGAACTCATGGATGAATGAACATGGATGACCTTGGAGATCATTTCCTTTCCGTGAGGCCTGTCGTCACAGCCCTGACAGCAGTGTATACACGACACAAACAGGGTGACAGGAGCAGATCTGTGAAGAGAAGATGTCCCACAATCCTTGAGCTTTCCCTTTGCGATGACTGAGGCTTTATCTTGCTGTTGTGCATTAATGCAGTTCTTTAATGTTACTGCAAAGTAACAGTCTTCAAATACAACTACTTTGGCCATGTTCTGTTCGGACTGCAACCTAAAAATAAGGAAAGCTAATAAGCCCTTTTGTCAAAGAGTCTTAATTGAGGAAGATTTTGAATGAGATGAAGAGCCGTGTTAGCTAGAGACGTACGAGAGAACTGTCCTCACCCCAGAGCCCCTGCCTAACTGATATGGATGTGAACAGCGATACAAAAAAAGTGAGGCAATCAAAGCTGGACCAGCGAGTCCACAGAGAGCTTAGCAGGCCAAGCTCCTGCTGCTCTGTTTAAGACTGGCAGACTACGGCCATGTGCTGAAGCTGGGCTCATGGTTTAAGTCCCTTCAGGAGAGGTTTTCATTTCCATAATGAAATGTTTTCATTTCCATAATGAAATAAAGAATGAAGAGAGTGTGGAACACCAAGGGCACATTCTGCAAGCAAGCAAAGGAACACCAAGAAAAGGTAAGAATGAAGAAATACAGTAACACTCTGCACAAATGGATTTGATCTGCTATTTTTTACGCAAGTGTTCAACTGTACAAAAAATTAATGCAAGGTTAAAAAACAAAAGATTGCGCTGGTTTGGTTCACACTGAGTTTCAGAACAACGCGAATCCCCACCGTGTGCCCATATTCCTGAGCTGGATCTTACCGACTTGAGGCACGAAACAGATGGATCTAGCGTTCGACTGTACACTGGCACAGACCGCCTACTGTCTGTGACTCTGAAGTCACGTCCCTGACATGCTGTATCAAAAATAAAACATTTAACACCGATGCTCTGACCGTAGCATCACTCTTTTCAAAAACAGAATGTGCAATACGGTGAGCTGATGTCAACTTCATTACGCACAGCATGACTCTGTTTCACCTCAAACTGATAAGAACCACTCATCTACGATGAGGAATTATATAGAGAGCAGCTCAGCTGCTGACCCGTTCACTTTCTGAGCTGCTAATGGATTCAAGCAGACCATGTCGATCAAAGCCATTCTGCCTGGTGAGGACAGCGGATCGTTTCGATCAGAGCCATCGTATGGACGTGTGTGAGAGGACTCACTTTCCAAACATACGTCATGTTATATTCAGCTCCATCTGTTGTGTAGTACGTCACGTCCTTATTAAGTTACTTACTATTTAAATAGTTTCCGTGTTCTCGATCCTCACTAGTTAAAATCTGAAAAAGCAGATCTTAGAATTAAATCCAGGGCAAGACATATTCCATTGGGGTGGGGTCTAACTGACAATTAGGTGAAAGACTGATGAACGATCCTAATCTCTGCTAAATGATTTAGAGACCGCCGCACAGCATTGTGGGAATGACTGACAGTCCCAGTGAGATCATTTCTTGAACAGCTCGGACACTGGTGAACTCAACTGGTTCTCCATCAACATGTACAGTGATAGGACAGGTGGTTTGGGGAGGAGGTCTGGGCTGGTCTGTGTATCTGGAGATTATCTGATTATTATTATGTTAATTATTATTATTGAAAGTTTAACGGTCTGTGACAATGGTTGAAAGTTATTGCATTTATCTGAGTTAGTGATGTGTTTGTGTTTTATAATGATTGATTTTAAATTGCTGATATTTTGGGTTTTAATGCATTTTTGGAGCTGGAAAACAGATAAGAGAAGCTCTGTTTTTGTTCAGTGTTGTACTTGTGTTGACATTTCAATTTATTGTGAAATTGTCTGATGTTTTGCGACATTTTAATTGTTGTAATTGAATAAAGCAATTTAAAAAAAAAAAAAAAAAGTCTACAATCAGGGATGTAAATGCCAGTGCTGGCATGCAGGCTGACGACTTAACGCTTGGGAGACAGCAAGGGTAGGCTGGCTGCTTAATTGTGGTCACCGGGTTTCAGCTCAGCATCCAGGTGGCTTCACAGTATCCAGCTCCTGTGGGAGGGCTGAACTACATCCTGGGTACCATGGTAATCAGATGACACAGTTGGGCCATGGTAGACTGACCACATCATCACTACAAGGCTACTGGGACAAGGTGGCACCGCGACTCAGTGGGAAGCACCGTCGCTTCCGGCCTCCCGCACTGGGCTTTGGAACGCCAGTCCTGCTCTCTGTGTTTGTGCATGTGCAGTTTGCGTGTTTCCCACGTGTTGTGTGGGCAGCACGGCTTTCTCCCACGAACCGGAGGGTGGAGGGATGAACTGTTAGTATGGTATAACCAGAGCAAACTGAATCTATCTTCCATTCTCAGCAGACAACACAAACCTAAAGCAATACACATCGCAAACAAATATTGCAAATAAAACCCAATTCATAACACAACACAACATTCCACCAGAGACAATACAAATTTCGTCAACTAAGATGAAAATATTTAGAGATTTTAAAAAAATAAATAAATAATAATTTCTCTTCACAGCTCTTTCCATTAGCTGAACATATTTTTAGGCAGCTAATTAACTAAACATAGTTATAATTTTATGATTGTAGTCTACCAAAGATTATACAGATGGTGGACTAAGTGTGGCTTAACAGTCTCATGGGTGACCTGCAATGCTTTCTGACCCCCATTAGCACCACAGAAAAAAAGCATTTAATTTCCAAATTACTGCAGGGAAATGTCCTTAAATGGCAGCGATCAAGATCGCGTGGGGTGCCGAATCCTGCCTTAAACATGCTTATTAATAGTCTTGGTCCTCCATAACAGAATCCCAGTAAAGTGCAATGGTGAGAAACACACACACACACACACACACCCTGTCTCCCTTTTTTCCCATTAAGCTGGACTTCACCAAACCAGCCTGTTCTGCTGGAGCCTCGATGAAAGCGTCTAGATGTTCAACATCAGCCTGAAGCATCAATCAGCATTTGCAGGTAACATTTGTAATAGGAAGAGTCAACGACAGAGCAGAATGGGTTACACAGAGATCTGACCTGCTATGCTAGTGTGGTGGTGAACTACAGCAGCCCCTGCTGAAGGAACCACAGGAAGCCTTGCTGAATAACTGGATGTTCCAGGGTCTCTCAGCTTCACAGGGTAAGAGAATGTGAGAATATCCCTTGGTTTAGGATTGGGCGGGTATCACTTGATTCTGTTTTCCCTCTTTCATGACTCTTGCAACTCAAGAAGCTTTGTGAGTTTAAGCATGAGAGTAATCATCAAGAATTTTCACTTAATCGTATGGCCCACGAATCACCCTAGCAGTGGATGTATTGTCATACAGCAGCCCAGAATAAGCGAAGCACTTCTTCATGGTCAACCTTGGCCACAAAGTCAAAAACAGTGAGCCTGGGAGCAGAGAGCACGTAATCGGGATGCTGGCTGGCCGCGTCGCAATCCCGTCTGCGTTTCCAGAACATGAAAGGAGAGAGACAAAACACCCGCCCTCCTCACAAAGGAACTGGCCACGCCCCCCACAGGGCAGAATACGGCACGTCAGGCGCGTTCAAATGACATTAAGTGGAACAGTGGGACTCGGGTGGCCTGTTAACCCCTGATTCTGCCTCACACAAAGGGGAGTCAGAACACAGGCTTCTGCACGCTCGCTCAGGACCTCTCGGGCTAGAAATGAGCAGCACAGAGTACGCCTTCCTCACCACAAAACAGGTGCATGGCTGGCATTTCGAAAATGGCTCATTAGCAATTCGAGGGGGGCAATTAAAATTTTAAAAGTATTTCCCCTGTGTCCGTGTTGCTATCTTCCAGGCCTGTCCCCCTGGTCTGAATGGCCTCTCTGTGTGACTCGCCAAGTATCTGCCAATGGCCCCTCTCTTTCACAGATGAATGGGCGCAGTTTAGCCACTTTTAAAGACACACTAATGTACCATGGCTGGACCACAATGACACCGTGGTGATTTGCCAGAGCTAATGATGCTACTTTAGCCAGGCCAGGGAAAACAGAATCTTAAATAGGCACACAGCTGCAGTATCCTCTTTATATCTGATCTTTTCATATTTTAAAAAGGCTGTTTTTCCCCCGATTCACAGTTTAGGAGGACAAATTTCAGCAAACAGTAGCAAGGAAAATGTAACCATGCTTTTTGCCCAGGTATCGTAGCCCTGGAAGTCCAGGAGAGTCAGGGAATGCTTTTGAGGGAACAGTGCGTGTGTGTAGCCAAAAATCCAGGGATCGTGACGCAATTCAGGAAAGTAACTAGGTCAGACCAAAGCTTGTTTGGTGTGGGGGGAGAGGGTGAAGCTAGGAATACCAACACCACACGGAGTGCCAGGCTGGAGCAGAGATGAGGAGGTGGTGTCAAAACCGAGAATCAGCACACAGTTTTGAAGTGCTAAACGTAAACCCCAGTTCATTTCAATCTCCATTCACTAAGCAGTTCATTGTCTCAAGTTTGTGTGGCCATCTGTCATTTTGGATTCAGGAACATTGATTTTGCTGTGTAAAGCCTTCATTCTCCCACTCATGACAAATTAATGAAGCGGCGTGAATGGCAGGCCTGGGCTGAGGCGGCTGTACCAACCGCTGCTCCACAAACAGGCCGCCGGCCTGGAAATCTGCTTTTATCAGCTGGGGTCAAGCTTTAACCAAGGCCCCCCACCGGAACATATGTTTTAAACAAGCCGTTCTGAATCGGAATGGAGGGATTTCACAGAACGGGCCCCCTGACTTTACCGAGGAGAACAGAAGGAGAGAGAAGGACAGTTTGGCACAAGGCTGCCGCGGATGAGGAGAACAATGGGACGGGTGGCTAACGCTAACGGCTGTCATGTTGATCAGAAACTGATTCAATCAAACCTAAGGGCGTGGGACGAAGCTGGAGGTGGAGGGGTGGGGTGCAGACATCTCGGAACCGGGGATTAATCTGCAGAGGAGCACGTTGCTGAAGTCCTTGGGGACCAGGCAGGAAGAGAAAGCGTGGTAATTAGGATTAAAAGATGAATAAGGCGGCAGTTTCCGGGCCTCGCGATGCTGGACCCCCTTTCCCCCACCAGCAAGGTGGCTGGAAACATCAAGTACCAAGAGCGCCCTCTTGCACACAAACTAAATTTATCAATGGACAGAGGGTAGCCCTTGGTAAGGGAGGGTTCCGCCCACTTTCCCACACCCATCAGCTATGACACAGACACTCCTGTTAAGCATGTTTACACTACAGACCGAATGGCTGTTGACTCTCCGGCTGTGGTCGGTACAGTACAAATGTGGTGTTCGTTCTGAAACCCCAGCTGCCTCTTAAACTGACGAGGGTTTCTGAAGGGAAAGCCTCTCCTCGTTTCCCAGACAACGGCAGTGAGGGGTCTGAGTGGGGAGTTTAGGGGCATGACAGTTTTTTCCCAGCCCCTTCCACACCCTGCTGCACCCATCCACATAAATGGCAGCCACGATTACAAACAACCTGCAATTCTTATCTGTTATTAATGTTTTATGCTGCCCATTGTCATTAAAGCTCTAAAGGGGACTAAGTTCATTATATCATTTGGTTCGATATTCTGAAAGGAGATGGGAGAGTACCAGGTAAAGCATGCATTACAAGCAGAAAGGGCTGGGGCAGACTTGCAGCACCAATATATGAGAGGAGTTATGCCTGTTGAGACTAATGATGTCACTTCAGCAGAAAATTGATATGCTGCGCTTCCTGTCCAGTCACTGCTGAGCAGCCCGCCCACCGGTATGCTACACTGCGCTTCCTGTCCAGTCACTGCTGAGCAGCCCGCCCACCGGTATGCTACACTGCGCTTCCTGTCCAGTCACTGTTGGGCAGCCCGCCCACCGGTATGCTACACTGCGTTTCCTGTTCAGTCATTGCTGAACAGCCTTAACACCACAACGCTGTTCAGTCACACCCAGAATGGTGACTCCAACCTCACTTTTGAGCTGGATATCTGGAGGCTGTGCTTGTATACTGGCCTGAGGACGCTTCCCTGGAAGGTGCCCTTGCACGCACATCACACACAGTGTGCTGCTGGAGGTCACACTGCTGGTTTGGGCGCCTGTGACACGGCGCAAGTTTCTGATGATCGCAGATGTCAGTCAAACAGCCCCTGGCTTCTTGGAAATGAATGACTGAAACTGGGAGTGTGAAGAGAGGCTGTGGAGACCTGGCAGAAGCAGACGTGCTAAAATGGCTGATTCCCAACAGATAGGACATGTTCGCACATTGTTTGTACACATGCAATCTAACACGACGAGAAGATAGAGATGTGAAATTAAAGTGCAAGACATCACATTGTGGCTTTAATTTCTTGGCAACGTAGTATTTTTTTCGAGATATTATGGTTTGCCTTGTGTCTGACTTATGAGGTCAACCAAATGGAAAAACCACCTCCAGACTAAATTACAACTAACATCAATTTAAAAATTGAATTTTAATTAATCCAAAGATTAATGATTGCTGGTGATTGTCATAATACCTGGTGTACTACATGAGAAACACTGCTTCAGAAGCAGTATGGCATATAAACCTTAGGAGATCCTTGAATATTTATGAAGAGTACAATGTTTTTTAGTAGGAAGTACACATGTGACTCCCCAGAAAGCATCCATGTATTCTGTTTTAGTTTACAGTGAAAGTAGAAGGAGAGCACTCTGGATAACGTCCTTCGTATAGCATACTCTTTGCCCACATTTCGCTGGTGCGATCCCAGGCTGGGACAGCACTTAACAAGCTTCGTCTCCACTGTCACGCAGTAGCAATTCTGGCCAGACAGACGGGAGTACGGAGCCAAGGCAGTGAGGATCATGACGACCATCCTCCCGTTCAGCCTTCCTCTGACCCTCTTGAGACGGCTGTGATAATGCCGTCTGGCTTCTTCCAAGCACCTTTTCATGCCACACTTGGCCGCACAAGAAGCACTTTGGCATTTAAAGCTGCAGACCCCGGTGTGTCTGACAGGTATTGGGGCAGTTGGGGAGAGGCCTGTGCCATGCCTTTTTTTTTTTTGGGGGGGGTATCCATGTAGTTCTGAGCTCCTCAGATGCTAATTTAGGTCATCGCTGTCTGCTCAACAACAGAACAGACTGAGCAAGGGGAAAAAAAAAAAAACTTCAGTTTATCCACTTCTGTGGTGCGTTGGACAACAGCATTGTTAGTAGGGACATATCTGTAAGAAAACAAACATTTCAAAAGCTGATTCAGGCAGAGTAAGCAGGTCTAGTCTTCCTGGGTAAGGGGAGGTGTGGGCATTGCTGACTGAGCAGGGATAATCAGCTAACTGGGCTCCTCCATGTTAATTGATTCATATCTAAATAATGATGTGTTCTTTCAAACCCACAGTAAACCTGTCCTGGTCCCCACTACTGTGTTAATTCCTGTTTTGACTCCCTTTCTAATTGCCGCCTGCACCCCATCTCAACTTCACAGGCAGAACTTTTCCTTTCTCCTAAGTGCCTCTAATGTTGTTTATTTGTATCTCCCCCCTGCCTTATTGCCCCCATTAAGGTACTTTTTCTTTCTTGCCCTGAATCTAACAAAGACCCCCACCACTTATGGGCTACTTGCCCTGCCCCCCTCAGAGTGCAGCTCACCATAGCAATGCAGAGTACACACACCAACACCCCTGTCTTCAAGAGCCCCTCCGATGAGTGGGATTAAAGCCCATGAGCAATGCAGATCTCAGAGCTCTCAGAAACAACGCAAAGCATCCAGGACTAAAGCAAAACTACCTGGATCAACCAATCACTGTAAAACTTCATTAGGCAGGCACTTAGTCAGGAGCTGCTTTGGCGATACTCTGTCTTTCTGAAAGTGAACACTAGGGGACCTTGCCCAGTCTAGGCTCTATAAATCACACTGTGCTATCCATCATTTCTCACCTTGCTGGTTTATCCTCTTGAAAGACCAGGTTATTTGAAGAAAATTTCAAAACGTGCATCAGGCTCCCTGCGCATGCCTGGCCAGAGGGGTGTCATGTTAAATGGGTCTCCAGTATGTGCCGTCTTACCACTTTCCAGCATGCTGTGAGACTAAATTTGCTCTGGTGGAAGAGCAGCTGTTTGCCATGGGACACACGTTTACAAACTGATTCCCCCAGGTTTGATTAGGGGAGGGTAAGTAAACATTTTATCTGTGGTTTCATGAGGGACAGTGCAGCCTGGGTTTGCTTGCTGTGTTTACTCAAGTGCTAATTTGGCATGATGAGGTAAATACACTTGTTTAAAAATAAATACATAAATAAATAAATAAATAAAAAGTTACTTCAGCTTCTGTATCTGAGGAGACCTCAACCCTGCCTCAAGACAGATGCTATTTCTTGCAACACGCATGCGCTGCAAATCCGTTGCGAGGTAGTGCAGCAGCTGGATGCGGTGAAGGAGAGCGAGCCACAGGCACCGCAGCCCACACATAAATCACACCCCCTGCAGTAATAATGCAAGCAGAGGGCAGCAATAAGTCATGCAGCTTCACATGCGCCGGTGCACCAGTCCAATAATAACACATTACAATGGATGCATTCAGGAGGAATTACTGATTCAAAGGAATAACTCGCAGGAGAAACGGAACAGACCTGCTGTCCACCTCGCTTTCAGCACTGAACCCGGAACACTAACCAACAGAACAAAACGGAAGTCGAGGCTTGAAAGACTGAATTCAGCAAGCATGACGAGGTTACTAAAGGGCTTTTCCCACACGCTGGGCTCTCCATTTGGCCCCAAGCCTAAAAGTCACCGTAATTAAAAAAGGAGCCCAGGTCGTAAAAAGAAGGCGGCCCTGGCTCACCTGGCGGGCCTGGATCCACACAGTGAGCTCTCATGCTAAACATGCACGCGCACACACACACACACACACACACACATCACAGAAGGTGCATCTATCACAAAACTGGCATGCTCAGCGTTAGAATTACGTTGCGCCACAGCTCCCAAGGAGCCTGTCCTGCCAAAGCCCAGCTCGCAGACACAGTTTTAGTTTGCTTTCCATTCTCTGTCACCGTGCATCTCCCCCTCCTGTTAACACTGCAACTCGAGTCAGTTTTGAGGAGCTTTTGGCGGGTAGCATGGGGCTGCAGCCCATCCAGCTATGGTTTTGTTTCTCTTTCATTGTGAAAGGGGTCACGGCTGCATGCTAGGCTGAACTCACTCATTCCCTGAAAGTGAGTAAGCCTCAGCGCTACCTCACACAGTAAGCTGCAGCCCATCACTAATCAAGTAACGCTAATCATTTCTGACAACCAAGTCATATTTCACTCTTTTCTCTGACATTAATGTACAAAAACAGGTACGGACCCGAGGGAGACGACCGAGAGCACAAAGGAAGTAGCTGGCAGTAGCTTTATTGAGGAGCTAGTGACAAACAAGACATTTCTGAATGTTCATATTCACATTTCAGTTTCCAGCAAACTTACCATAACAGGCAGTAAAGCAGAATGCTGTGAAAATACGAGGGCCACGTGTCCGGTGGCCAAGGCTGCTTCCCGAGGGGTGAACAGTGAAAACATTTTTGGTGACATACTGTATAGCAACATGTTACACACCATGTCACAGCTACTAAGCGTCTTTCTCGCCTCACCCCATCTGTACCAACCATATTAATTTTTTTTCTCAACTCTGTTTCAGAATACTTGGACGTCCTCCATAAACCATGCTCAGAGCAATGCTACATAAAAATAAAGACAAAGTGATGATGATGATGATGATGATGATGATGATGAACCATCACTCACAATCCCCGCCTCCAGAAAATAATGAGGCTCTGCACTGGGACCTACGGCAAACCTCCATCTTCCTGGGCTCCATATTGACAGCTGCATGCTGCTGTGGAGCATCACCCGTCACTCGCTCCCGCTCTGAAGGGTCCGGGTCAGGAGAGAGAGACCGGAGAGTTATGGAGAAGACGGCCGACTGACAGGTGAGCCGAAGGGAGCCACCTGCATCTCGGGGAGATGCTCATCAAAGCATGTCAGCTGCAAGCCAGCCTGCCTGCTAAATTCAGAGCCCGCTGGCACACAGTAACGCTTTTTGAGACTGTAGATATAGTGCAAAAGGTCGATAATGGGAACAATCCACAGGTGATTCATCTCTCAGTCTGGCCTTCAGGTGGTGCCTGTTGATGTCTAATAAAGAGAGATTCCCCCGGCTGATCTGGGGCCTGTGAATGAGGAGGTGGAGGAAGCTGCTTTGTATCATCAACACAGCATTGGAAAGACCGCAAGCACAGGAGAAAGCAATGTCTTCACAGACGGGCACACAAGTCAGCACTGAACCCAGACAGAAACTCATTTTAGTGGTTAAATAAAGTACTTCCTATTTATTGCCCTAAATTCTAAGAAGCACACTTAACAGCTCTCAAAATTAAAGCACTTAATTTGACTTGAACTGGAGAACCGGCTGACAAGTTCAAATTAAATGCAACGTTCAAAGGAATGCCATTAATGAGGGGCGGTAAAGTCTACATCTAGGGGGAGAAGTTATGTACCGTAATGATGTGTGCAAATGGCAGATCCAACACGAGAACTAAAGCAAGCTTTGAAAAAAATGGAGCAGAGCAAAATGAACAATTTTCTAATTACATTTTAAAGAAAGTCTGATTACAGAAGAGAGATTTAGAACAGCATTTACACATAAACATTTTATTTTTTATCCATTTAGCAGCCGCATTTGTCTAAAGCAGCATACAGAGACGCAGGCTCAACGCAAGCATGCAACATCCAAGGACCCAAGATATACAGCTTGCAGACTAGCCCAATTCTTTCTGGAAATATATTATGTTCTATTTTGTATTTAAATGCATAATGTTTTAATTAAGTGAAGTGGAGAATTTGCCTACGATAGGCTGTATTATTAAAGAAGCAATGCTTAATCACATAATACATTGTAGCGAAATGAGAAAGTAAGGAGTGAGGAGTAGAGTCCAATGCCGTTTTTATTTAACTGAATTGCTCCAGCTTTTCAAAGACAAACCACTGCTCTTTTAGCCCTCTCCGCGCATACATCTGACCCAGCAAACAGGAAACGTTCCCACAACATCCAATAACGTTCTCATTACGTTCTTAACGTTCCTATAACACTCTCTGTTTGCTGGGGAGCACGTAACTAAACGTTAAAATCACTTAGCATGTCTGGATCACAGTCAGGATGTGAGTCTTCCTGTCTGAGATTTGAAGGTATGACCATCTTGGTTGTGCTTTTGTCAAACCATCTCAGACAGCATCATCACAGAGGTTAAGATACTGAGATGTGTTATTACAAGATGGAGAAACTAATTAGACGATAAATTAAAGCAACATAATAGAATGTCGATCCAATGGGCAATTATGGACGACCGAAACACAAAGACTTAGATGTGTATCCTTTCCAAAACGATTATATTGCAATAAAATTACCGGCACACATTTTTTTGAAAATTACCAGGCTTACAGAACCCAACAGAACAGTGGGAAAAAAAAAAAAAAACTGTCCACATTAGGAGGCTTCTTCAAAACATTAAGACAAATTCATGGCAATTCCTCATCCTCACTGAACTGGATTCCATCCCACATGATTTACGGGTCGATTCGCCCAAACACAACCAGTGTATCAATCTCATTTTTTATAGTCAGTCCATTGATCAGTTTGATCTACCCTTTTCCCTGAATGTGTATTTTCTACCCAACTAGAATTTATGGAAGCCCATTTGGTTTTTATTATGCAGTATCAATTAAAAAAAAAAGATTCCACCCTGATTTGTATCTACATTGCAAAATTCATACTAAATTCTCTACCAGTTAAGAACTGAATATAGATACCAGAATTTGGACTATGGTCAAAATGGCTAAAACAGCAGTGAGTGAAACAAAGATACAGCCACACGTGTTACACGGATCAGCCTGCAGATGAGGTACATGCTATTCTGCCACCATGTGTGTAGGACTGGCCCTTCACAACACTCGTATACATCTGGGTCTTTATTAGACTCTTTTTAAGACTCTTAAAAATAATACTTGTTAAATGAAGCATTTTCCCCCCTTAGTTAGTCACATCTTCCAGATGTGATATCGTGTTCTCTCTTTTACAGACAGATGTATTCAGAAACACTCAGTGCCACTCACAAGCTGTTCCTCTTTGTCTCTGAGTAATCTTTATATTGAGTTGTTTACCAGCAGTTGCCTTCACTGCCAGAGCTGCAAGAACAGTTGGCGCATGTATGACCTTATAGAGCATGTATGACCTTATAGAGCACGCATGGCCATACAGAGCATATACGACCTTGCTATGTCACCAGGAGTGTGTGTGAATGGTTTGAGGAGCATGACAGTGACATTAGAAAAGGTGACAAATACAACCCCCTTAGTAGGTGGCATGACCTCCTCGTGCCGCCAATACTCCAGCTATGCAGCGAGGCATTGATTCAGTGAGGCCTCTGAACGTTTCCACAGGGACGCTGTACCATGCTGATACCAGAGCTTCCCATAGAGCATCAAGAGTCCTTGGTGGCTCCAAACACTGAAGCTGTCCATCAAATTAATCCTTAATAGGATTGATATTTTGTACAGTGCTGTAAATTGTGATCTATAATTTTTTAGCCTTTATTTTCTAATTTAAGGGTGTTGTTATTGTTTGTGTATGTGTGTGTGTGTGTGTAATATTGCTAGTATTGCTGCTGTAATGCCTGAATTTCCTTTTGGGGATTAATAAAGTAATGTATCTATCTATTTGATGAACGCAGTGGCTAGGACAGCTGGCTGAAGTCACTGTCATGGTCCTCAAACTATCTGCACACACGCCTAGTGACATGTCAATGGGAATTACCCTGTGGGAACCAGCCTGTGCCATTGGGGGAGACACTCATTATGAAGGGGTGGACCTGGTTCACCAGCATGGACAGCTGACCTGGAGCGATCAGTTGACCTGGTTCTGGTTAGTTTGTGCCAGTCCTTTTATGTTCCCTTTCTCGTGTACCTTTATTGGCGCACCATCCGGCTGCAGGGTAGAGCCAGGTGTTCTACTGGGAGGTGGTTTTAATGTTGTGGCTGATCAGTGGATACCTTACCAACTATGTTATAATCAAAATCAGAGATACTCTACCAGCCAAGTACGCTCACACATACAAGAAATGTACCTTAGCGGTGCTCTTAAAGAAACTTTTAACATTAGACTTTAAACCTGGTAGCACACTTAAGTGAAGAGGAAGGATTTCTGGAGTAGTAAAAGTAATGATTGGATGGACCACTATAGTCAGACAATTAAACAGAGTAACCTCATTGCTCATACCAAGTACAATTCATAGAATGTACGTTTTACTGAGGACATGTTCCTTTCACAACAAAACAGGAACAAATCATCCATAATTTTTCAGAAGTGATGGTGAAAAAAGGAGGCTATTTGTTGCCTTTGTACTGCTCTCTTTTCTGATCACAGAAAAACATGAGGCAAGACAATGACTTGAACTTATGGGCTGGTACACAGGGAAATACTGCCAAGCCTTTGTTAGGCCCTGCGGTCACCGGGCAGACATGCCCTCTCCAAACAAATTTCACATCCAGGTTGCAGCTGTAATATTTTAATCTAAGATCTACTTCAGCTGAAACACACCCTTAAGGCTGGGATGGTGCTGCAGACAGCCTACATTATGAGGGTAAAACAAAGCAGGCCCTTTGGGTTTAAGGCCACCCACTCTGAAATCCACGGCCCCATCCTGCTGCCGGACAGCGCCGGGTTTCCATGGTTCCTGCTGTGATGTCACAGTGCTACAGATTTTTCAGACTCCTCTGATTAAAAGGACACTCTGTGGGACTACTATTGATTTCTATATTAAAGAGCAAACAAAGATTAATGATTCCAGACCAAACTGTTGCTGAACTGCTCCGTCCTTCGGAGTGAAATGCCATCTTCCCGCTGATGGGGACAGATACCAATGCAGGCAGCAAGTGGACTTAGCTGTTTTTCAGAAGGGGTGTCAGGTCTGATAGGAAGCTGTTAGTGACACCTCACAAGCAGCCTGCAGAGTGAAACATATAGTATGGGGTCTATCTTGGGCATGGGCTTCAGCATAGGAGCTTCGGGCTTCATTGGGGAAACCTAATGAGGTCTCATAAAGGAAGCTTGACACGTGACTCCCAAATAAAGCGATGCACATTAACCAAAAAGGAACTGCACAAACTGCCAAATAATTACTAATGGATGGCCAGATGAAATTAAATCTGTCAAGAGCACTAGAGAAAATCTGACGGAATGACGGGTTTATTGGGTGAACAAGACTTGGTTGCGAAATAAACCTCAGACTCAGGCAGATTCATTTAGCAGATAAGTTACTGGCCTTGTGGAAGTCACAGCGGCCACCACGGTGGAGACGAGGTGTCCAGCAGCAGAAAAGAGGCCCCTTCCAGTGACACGTCTGCCACAGGCATCGTCCAGAAGGTCCTAGCAAGATGAGTGTGCTTCAGAGAAACACTCGCTACTCTCTATCTCTCTCAGACTGGGACTGAAGTGTCCAGGTGGCTCTGAGCCTGCTCACCATTCCACTGGAGCTCGTTGTTGTGGTGAGAGACTTAGCACTCAGAAGCCAAACCGTGGTCTTATCAGCCGTGACATACTGCTACTTCACCTCACACGTTCTAAATAAACACCGGCAATCTTCCGTGGCACCTAAAACGCCCTCATATGAGGAAATATACATTACTTGTTGTGCTCCAGGTATACAGAGAAACAGGCAGACAATGCAATGGTCGAAGTTCACTTTTTAAGCACACTTTGTGATCTGTAAAATATTCCAACTAAAAAAGAAAAATTCCCTTAAACTGAAAGTGACACTTTTTTGAAATTGTAATAGCATAGAATTAACAATATAACACAGATACTAGTTACGTGACCTTTCCTTGAAAAATATTTCACAATTACCTCCACCACTGCATAATTTAGTGTTTGACCTGCTGCACAATTAACCCTTCAGGGGACATGAGGTCAAAGCTTTGATCTAGATAAACAGAAACAAAGAAAGTTTCCCTAAATTCCATGTAAATTAGTCAGCATTAGTGGGCCTGACTCAAAGGGGGCTCCAGTCCCCAGCCCAGCCTGATGCTGTTTACTGTATTTTTTTTCATTCAAAGTAGTCACAGACAGTGAATCTTTAGGGGGCTCTATGAGCAGTTTCTAACCCATTTTCATTAACATTCAGACTTGTGCTCCTGCCTTATTCTTCAACATACGGGCATGCCCTTAACTCCCCAATACACACACACACACACACACACACACACACACACACACACACACACACACACACACACACACACACACACACACACACTCACTCATCTGGCCTAGACATGATACAAACGCATGCAGGCTG
Source organism: Gymnarchus niloticus (assembly GCA_009936485.2). NCBI lineage: Eukaryota > Metazoa > Chordata > Actinopteri > Osteoglossiformes > Gymnarchidae > Gymnarchus > Gymnarchus niloticus. Next base: position 3,484,495 of record JAACJT020000030.1, read on the forward strand.
ACACAGCAAGGGTGGAATTCCCTACGATGCTGAACACATGAATGGGCCCTTGTATGGCGAACAGCACTCTGCTGTGACTGAGGGTGGAGCCGCCAGTGGAAACATGGGCTGTGGCACATCAAACATTTAGCTAACCCCTTCTGAACAGGCCACGCTGCCCCCATGCCCGTTTCTCAGGTTTATCAGACCCCCCCCCCACCCACCCCACACACCCCCCCACACGGCAGCAGCCGGCAGGCCTCAGTGAAATAGGGGCCACTAGGACCAAAGCCATGAATGGAAACCACAAAATTGTGTGAGTGTGTGGGTCAGACAGAGCTGGGATTCAGGTGTTACCCACAGCTGAGCCACACACACACACACACACACACACGTTACATTTCCTCCTCAGACCTCAGGCAGAAAACAGGAACAGAAGGTGGATTGCAGCCTGCGGTTGCCAACTCCCTGAAATTAGACAGGACTTAGAGGCTGTGGAGTCCCGGCAGGTTTATGAGCTGCAAACAGCAGGCCCTTTGCAGGAGCTGGCCTCTGTTAGAGCAGGCCCAATTTTCTGACGAAGAAGCTGGAAATAAATGTGGAAATCAGAAGGGGGCATTCAGGGCACCCATTACGTCCTTTCTAGGGTAGGATACCACCCACAAGGCATTCAAGCCTGGTCATGTTTAAATGGAAACTAGTAGCACTTCATGGCTCCATTGATTTCTTCAGTCACAGCTGAGACGGGAACAAACCACGCTCTTCAGATGAAGTGTGTCAAGGCAGTAAATACATCCAAACGCATTACTGATAGGGCATACTGCAATCACAGACAGTTCATTTACCAGCAAACATGTTAATCATTACAAAGCTCGCCGGATACTGGCCTATTATTACATATGGAAATTATATGTTAGAATAGAAGACGGGGGTCAGGCCCTATCTCCAGCATGCAGATGTTCCGCCTCAAGGCTTTTATAGGAGCGCTTTACTCATTAAGTGCTACAAGCTCTGCACCTCTGCATACCAACTACAGCATAAATGAACCCGTTTTCTCCAGTCTCCGTCTTTTCCTGAAAGATTGCTGCTTCTTCTTTGATGTGCCGACGGAAATTATGGTGGGGGGGGAAGCAGACACATCCTTGCGGGGAAATTGCTAGATTAACCCTGCACCTTACATTTTTTGAGGCACGCAAATCTGCCATTTTGGAGCATTAACCCCCACCACGCGTCTTTACTTACAGCCAGTTCTCAGAGAAACTCAGGTCCGGCAAAGAAAAATCCAGCAAATTTGAAATGCTTCTTAATTTCTGATTTTCTGAGCCGTGACAGTAAGACTCTCAACACCATCTTGTTTCGGCTGGGAAAACTAAGGAATGCCTAATTATTTATACAAAATTAGAGCAAAAGCCTGGCACCCTCACTAGCGTGGCCTAGATGGAAATACCACACGAGCTCCTAAATCTGAATATTTCCAAGAATCTGTAGCAACAGTAGAAAGTGGCTGCTACATGATAGGCAGGAAAGAGTGGAGTGTGAAAACATCCTCCGTGAGGAAGGTGAAGCCCTGATCACAGCATGCAAGTTTGGGCAAGGCAGCGGCAAGCCCGTGCTACATCTTCTCCGCCAGCATTGCCGTGCCGTGTCTGGGGCCTGTGTGTCGGTACAAACAGGACATTAATCACTGTCATGCCAAGCTCTGTGTGTCTGACACACCTCCATGGCCCCGAGAAAGTGACTTATCCCCATAGAAACCACCGCTCCCCTCGCTAAACTAGCCTGTAGGTAAATGGAAACATTACATCCTACCACTAAGCGGCTACAAAGGAGCTGAAGACTGCATGTGTTCTCAGGCCAGAAAAGCAGCACAGCGGTGCATGATTAGCGTATTACCAAAGACACTGGGGATTTATCACTCATTAGTATTGTCTGGGATGGGAACTACTTAGTCTCGCCCTGGGGGTTGTCTTAGCAAAAGGTGCTCAGCTGCAGTTTGCCACAATGCAGGCCACAAATCTCTCAGTTTACTCTGTTCTTAAACACCTATAAATACTGCCCTTTTGCATTTCATTGAAATCAATATCACATCACTTGCAAACCCTAGGAGTGACAAGCTTTAATTAGACAAATCAGGTTGTGTGGGGGCTGAGGCCCTGAGATGGACCAACATCCTCTCCAGCATGCTCCCTGTCCACTGCCCTGTGCTTTCTGGGATAAGCTCCAGGATCACTGTGATCCAGCGCAGGATAACAGGCTGCGGAACATGGATAGATGGATGTTTTCAATGCTTCGGATTCTTGCAATGGTTTTGAAGTTTGCATAAAAAGTGGAGCTGGAAAAAAAAAAAAAAAAAAAAAAAACACCCCAAAGAAGCACTGGTCTGCATTGACAGAAGGCTAAAAATGAGCATTGTGAGTATACAATGCATGCATTTACTAACAGAGAAGCATGGAGGCTCAGCCTAATCTCCCTGCACGCAGTGTACGTGTTTCCTCTCCAGTGAGAGGACACATGGAAAGAACTGAAAATGAAAGAAAGCTGGCAGGCATCATGAAGCTCCCTGACCTGGGGAAACCAAAGAGGCCTGTGCAAGTGAGTGCAGGTGACACAGCTCCCCAACTTGGGGAAACCAAAGAGGCCCGTGCAAGTGAGCACAGGTGACACAGCTCCCCGAGCTGGGGAAACCAAAGAGGCCCGT
>JAACJT020000030.1:3493732-3532922 GCA_009936485.2 Gymnarchus niloticus
GAGGATGGAACTGCCAGGCAAGAGGAAAAGAGGAAGGGCAAAGAGGAGGTTTATGGATGTAGTGAGAGAGGACATGCAGGTGGTTGGTGTGACAGAGCGGGATGCAGAGGACAGAAGGAGAAGGTTGATCCGCTGTGGCGACCCCTGATGGGAGCAGCCTAAAGAGAATGATTACGACGATGATGCCACACACACACACACACACACAAATAAACGACCGTCAAAGCGCTAAGACGGTGGTCGTGTAGTTGCTCAATACTGCCCTCTTTCGGCCATTATAATATCAAGCGTTCACTTCAGAAATTGTTGCTAACTTACCCAAATAAATACCACACTTTTACTGGGGTTTCACTTTCTTTCGTTGACTTAAGCATGTATTTTTTTATTGTTCATTTAAATATCTATTGCAAAAACCTACAACAATACGCATTTCCTATTATGCATAAAACATAAAAACGGGTCACACCGCTTATATATTACATGTAGAGAGAAAAATAAATACAGATTATTGTCGTTAATTCCAAGCCATTTTCATACTCTTTCCACTTCAATGTCTAAGATCAAAGTCTCCATACGCAAGTTATTCATGAAGCACATAAGCTTTTTAATTGGAGGTGCGAAGTAAATCTGCGCGCATACAAGATTTCAATTAAACTGCAATAATAACTAATACAACGCAAACGACATGTTTGGTCTTTGAAGACCTGGAATCGGGACTGTCAGACATCGAATCTTGGAACCAGTGAGGCAGGAGCTGAACAATCCTAAGAAATGAACATGAGCCAAAGCAGAGCCTCCCGTAAAGTTGGAAAAGCACTAACACTATTACCGACTGACGAAAGACTATTAATGAAGCAATACTAAGGCACCGTTTCCTACCTGCCACAAACCAGTGAACGCATCACCCTATGACCGTTATTTCAGAAATCTGGACGGGAAACTTACCCTCCATCAGTCATGCATCCCATCTATCGCAACATGATGGAAGTGTTTATTCTGAAACGCAACACCAACAAACAAACCCTTGTGTAATAACACCCGTCATTAATTCAAAAACACCAGTGCACAGCTATAAAAATAAACCCCGTGCAAAGGCGAGCAGAAGAGTTAGGTGGAAGTTGAGATTCAAAGTATCGAATTCCGCTAAAATATCTGCGGTGGAAACATTGTTTTTGCAGGATGGAATGAAGAACCGTGATGCCCATGGAGCGGAGTCCTGCTTTAAGGCGGCAAGAGCGAAGACGAAGCCGTGCGTAGCGCAGGCGATCCATTCGCTCCACAAATATGTGACTTAATTCACAACGCAGGTATCGTCCATGCACAGCAAGGAAAGGTGCAGGTGCTCCCTGTATAACGTTACCTTTCTTCATCCGTGCAGATACAGTTTCCCCTTACCGGATTATTAAGGTTTAGGATTAAGCGCGTGACACACAAACAAACAAACAAACACTTTGCAGGTTAATAAACGCACATAAATGATACGTCATCGACAGCTTTCCATACAGAGATGTCATCTCTCAAAACGTCTGATTTAAATCAGAGAGAAATGCAAATGCATATTAGAAGTAAAAGAAAAATAAAACTTTTTTTTTTCCAGAATTCTTTTAAAGGATGCCGTCTGGGAAAAAAGAAAAGCTCAGCTCTTCTACAAAGTGAGGAAATATTCAAGATTACCTCGTCTTAAGACTTGAGCATTGACTTTTCCAGAAGGGCTGGAATTCTAGACATCTGCTCCGCCACCTCGGTGACGGGGTATCCACTCTTGCACAATCCCTCACTCCGGTAGACGAGCAGCTGCTACTATCCGCACCGTCTCCGCCAGCTCCAGCTACTACATGGGTAACCGCAACTGCCTGGACGTAGGGGGTGTCGAAACTCGAAACTCCATCACAGGCTAGTGGCGACTGACACAAAAGAAGGCTTTGCCGCTGATAAATTAAGCACGGCTATTTCTGTATTCCTGTCTAATTACAACTTACGTTTTAAATTGTTAAAGAGTTATACGTATTCGCTTTAACTTTATTGCACCCCTTTATTTTGATGGGGTAGTCGTCATCTCCGTTGTTAGGTACCATGGCAATTAGTTAACTGTTTTGAAACTATTCAAGATAACACTTACATCGAGTAGCCTGTGTAAGTTAATTAACATATTGAAAAGTATAATAATTATGTTGTTTTTAATGTTATCCTTAAATTATATTTCCCCTTTTATAATATGTACGTATTTGGACGAACATTTTTATTTCATGGCAACAATTGATAAAGCCCTTAAGAACACAAAAGGAAATGAAGAATTCCTTATTTTCATTTTGCTTAATCCAAACACGAAGTTTCCTGGTACGTTATGCAACTAATTTTTGCAAAAAAATTAATTCCATAAATCTAAGGATTATTTATAAGTACGATTATATTGCAATCTAATATAACGAACAGTTTCTTAACTTGACATTGAACGACATTGAACATTCAATAACAAAATATTTGTTTGAAATGCAATCATTTGGGCTATTAATTAGTATTATAAATCATTAGTGCAAATGAAGTCTGTAATATGACTGAAGAAATGAACCATCTTGTAAATAATGTCAAGATATAAAATGCCTCATTTATATTGTAGTCATCTACTGCACATTATTCATCCATAGCAGACGTTTGAATTGACCATATGTTTAAAACCAATGAAAGGTTTTGAAGACCTTTCATTGGTTTTACCACTAATTAAACGCATGAATGATCATTTTTGCTCAGGCGGCATGGAGTATAAATGAATATTTCATGCACCTTATAGCTATTCCGTGGAAAAAGTGAACCCCCAGAATCCAGGTGGGGGCACCAAAAGTCTGACTGTAAATAGACAGGTATAGGTACCAATAACAGCTGTATATAATGTAACCTTTGGATCCCTAAATTCACTTACTGACTATATATCAGAATTGTGCACTTCAAATACCTGCCCGCTGTATCGGACAGCTGTTACAACTTTATCTTCAGTTGGCTGTACAATTTCGAATTATTTTCACTTGCTGAATACCCTTTGTGTGCCATATAAACTGATATATTGTGCAAGAATTTAAAATAACACGAATATACTTGTAAATGTGAGTCTTACAATAAATGTGGCAGTACATATTTTTTTAAATTCAAAGTTTCGTATTTTAGTTGATAAGATGCATCAATAAGCACAAAAATCTAGCTATAAACTGCTAAAACTGCGATGATTTCCAAACTTGTACATATTTTACCTGTCGACTTCCATCGTACACGGGATCGATGGAAGTGTAGTGTTCTGACAGCAGCGTCAAAATGTGAGTCAAGCGGAAGATCCGCCAGTAAAGACTACAATTCCTAGAAAGCCTCGCACCTTGCGGAGAAATCCCGTTTTCCACGGTGTGCGCCTGCGTAACTAGACGTGGCAGCTGCATCATGTGTGTATGGAACCGCCGCAGGAGTGGGATGAGTGGACTCAAAATGTACATATTTGTATTAATGGTAAGTCGTTATTAATATGATAGTTTACGAGTCGTTAAATTTTTTTTTTCGTAAAATTGTGTGTTTGTGTCTCGTCCCATTCAGATATGTAGTGGGCGGTTTACCCGGGAATAGGAGCCGTGCAGCAGTCATGAGTCGTTCAAGCAAAGTTGATAGCTTGTAAGCTAGAGAAAAGCTGAAGTTGAACTTGAAGACGGCGACTGATGAATGATAGCCTTTTGTAATAGTTCATTTTGCGTGCTTATGAAGTCTAATAAATACAGTGTCTATCCAGCTTTCTGGTGGACTCTTCATGTGGCTGTTCTTTCACTAAGAGTCAGGAGGTCAGTTTTAATTAATGACGCTTCATCCAGCAGATACGTTTTGCTTTTGTATTTTTTGACTTGTGAAACCCTTTGCTCTAGCAAGTTTCTTAGTTCAAGTACAGACTTTTACAGTAAGGACTAGGAAGCATATGGAGAACTGGGCAGTTTACTTGGTGAAAATTGGCCAGTTGGATGGCATAACAGTCTCCTGAAAGGTGGCACCGGCCACTGTAATGAATAGACATTCACACAGTAAATAGGGCGGCGGAAAGTGTCCACGATCAAGTTACCCTGCTTGATTAATTGATCGTAGATGTTTTATAGGACATTTTAATGAGCCATATCAAACTCTATGTGTGCAACTTTTTAATCCACCTATTTACATACCGTGACTAACATCTGCTTTCTCCGAGTTACTATTATTGGGCACTTGCTTCCCCTAGGAACTTCCTGGTTGTCATCCTGTTTCTTTCTCTAAATGCAAGCAATTCGATTAGACTTGCTTGAGTAAGATTTAACTGTTTGGTGGATTGTCTTGCTGCTCCCACTCACAGTTGCCTGCTAAGACATGTTGTGTTATCTTCAAAGATATTAAAGCTTAATTGGGTGAGGCATATTGGGGGCAGCATTCACAAAGCACTTGTATATTATAAATGGCATGATCAGAGTTAATATGGAGTTTCATGTCCAGTGTTTTAATGCAGATCTCTCTCCTTGCAATAGATTCTTCATCAAAAGGTGGCCTGAAATCTTTCATTTACAGCATGACCAAAGCCCAGATCGTAAGCCTGGAGTGAAGTGTTCCAGCGTCAGCTTCTATAATTCAAGGCTCATCTTTCTCAGTAGTGCGGTTCATTAATCTTTAGAATGTGGTGAAACAGTGAAGTGATTTGTGCTGATTCAGTGCTACCCTTAAAAAATTTTTTTTTTTTGCAGAATTGTCACTCCAGAGTGAGCTTGCTGCTTCTCACTTATTAAACAGGATGCCTTTTTATGCTTGCGCAGTATGACAAAATTAGCTTGACTCTGGGAAAGTTTACTTCACGGACAGAACAGTGCAGCCTTTCTGAAAAGCATATGGCTGTCCACTAATTTAACGTGCCATGCTTAGATAATCGGCCACACTCAGGAGTAAACAATGGCAGTCGTAAATTCCAGCAGGGTGAGGCAAGAGAGAGTGGAGCAGGGATGTGCCATGTGCAGAGTGGCACGGCACTTGTCATTAATAGGTGGTGGATGGACACGCAGATGGGGATTCCCCCTGCACTTGTGGCTGAATTTGTAAATCGCACCGAGACTGACCTGGGCTTGGAGGAAATGCTTCTCATACCTTTTGTTCAGGGTAGCAGTTGTAATCGTTTTCCTGAAAGACCTCCATGCAAGGAGTAGTAGTATGATAAAATTCGTGTAGATAAACCTTGTGATTCTGAGAGGGATGAGAAACATGGACTATAGTCTGCTGCTTTTTGACCTCTCTTTGATTCGCACTTCTGTGCTGAAAATGAGTGAGAATGACTTCTGTGTGAAAATGAGATTTCCGATGCAGAAACGGAGTCTGTTCTATCTGCTCTGTAGGTGGGGAGTGGTTGATCAGGCCTGTCCTCCCAGTCATTGTTGAAGGGGGTGGTCTTGAAACAACAAGCATGTCATTGAGACAGTACCTGCATCGTGAATGTCGTCACCTTGGAAGAACCTGAGATGATTAAGTAGCTGATTTTGTTACAGTGCTATCACCTGTGACTGCGTGTGAATTTCCAGTCTTTTACTCCTCTGGTTAGTGATTCTTAAATCTGTTGGAGATGGTGTGAGATCACTTGATGTCCTGCTCTGATTCTCATCTTTGTCTTGTGTGTTGTGTTGAGGCCCTTGTTGGCTGGCTGAAGCTGGGTTTACTGCTCGTGATCGATTTTTGTACACTGGAATGACTTTCCCCTCTCACCTCATTATAATTTTTTTTTTTTTTTTGTGTGTGTGTATGATTTCTTCTATAATTCATGCCTCATGATTCAGAAGCTATTAAACTGGAACTTCACCACATGGAGAAATTATATTTTTTTGTAAAGCCATTAAGTAACAACTTACAAGTATCTTAAGATCTTGAAAAGTTTACACATATAGGTTGTCTCATTGGCTTCTGCCTCATTACTGTTTATGCGCAGAGCTACAACCAGAAGGTCTTTGTGGCTTATAGCCATTTTATTACCTTGTGTGAAATCTGGCCAGCCACTCTCCTTCCATGTGTTGGTATCCTACCTGCACAAACCCAGCAGGTGTGACTAGTAGTAATGCTCCCATTCAACCTGGTTCAGGTCGAAGGAAGATGGGAACGTTCAGTAATATTTTCTGTTTAGTGTACAGTGCTTGTACATGTGCATGCCTGTTTAAATATCATCTTGGAGACCGGAGAGTTTTCCAGCTCACACCATACGTCTTACATCTCAAAAAGGGCACAAAATGGATTCAGCAAAGACAAGCTGAATCCGGGAGTTTAGTATCTGGCGAGAATTAAAATTTCTTGGACTCAACCCTTCAGAGCTGTAATTGGATAGCCTTGGATTTCAGATAGCCCAGTTTTACAATCATTTACCTGTCACTTCAATCAACAGTAAGCTGCAATTTCCCTATAGCTTGCAGTTCAACCTGATTTTACTACTTGATATTTTACTTGACCTACATGGGGTACCTTCTCAGCTGAGCTGTAGCCAGGCCTTTTGAGGATTTCAGCTTGTTCTCTGTTTAATAAGTCAGTTGTGCTTCCTACTGGTCAAGCTGTGGAACTTGACAGCTTGGAACATGATTATATGTATGCTCTCCGTGTTCCTCATTTATGGAGTGGAGTTCTACCCATCCAACAGTCACCATTCCTTGTTTTTGGGTTCCTTCTTGGCTTCTTTTGTGTGAGATGTTGCATATTCCCTCTTGGTTTCAGTTCTCAGAAGGTAAGCTCCAGTATCCTCTTCAGGTGAATGACCCGCCTGTTAAGATCCCCAGTTCTGACACCTTAAGGTTTTCCACCATATTAATGGGTCACCTAGACCAGGAGACTGTGATGTTCTCTCCTGCCCTGATGCAGTGATCGTATCCTCCTTTCTTCCCCAATGCGGGAGTGATGGTTGGGGTTCGAATGAGAGCGCCCTATCCTTCCAGGATCCGTCGTCTGTTAATTACGAGCCGCCTGTCAGTTGTCACCTTGCTCCTGTGGAGCTCTGCTACTGCTGGCTGGACCCTGTCATTTAATCAACACGTCTGATGAGCCTGACTGCTCCAAAAAAAAAAGAGAAAATTGGAATTTCATATACTCCACAGAGTTGGTCATTTATTCCTCAGACTGCAAAGCATCATGGTGCCATGCGCATTATTTCTAAGACTGGGTGCGATCTCTCCTGCCTTTTGTCTTGACAGCCCTTCATATAATCCATTTAGTGTCGTGCAAGTCTGGCAGTTCTCCCAATGCAACAGAAGTTATGAAAGCTTCTAAGTTACGTTTTCTACAAGCCACTTAACTCATTACTCTGAATTAAATGGAGCACTGGGGATCAGTGCTGTCTACACCCGCCTTGAGTCAAAAGGCATTTATGTATATGTATGGGAGTAAGTGAGGAAGACGAGCAAAGCCCCTTTGGAGTATCTCCTCTGTTATAAGGTGTATTTCGTAACGTTTCTCAGTTATATACGGCAGTCGTCGTGAGAGATGTGGTCGTTAGCTTCGAAAGCAGCTGCTATTCACACAAAGACCAGTGTGACTTTACGCCGTCAGATTTGATGTCAGCAGCCAGGCTGATCATATTTCTGTTTCGGTGAGAGGGTGTCCGCTGGCTGCCACCTGGCTGGCCCTTTACCCATGTCCTCATCGGCTTCATCTCGGCAACTGGGAGCTCATAATTATCCATCACGCCGTCATCCCTCGTCCAGTCCTGCGGTGCTAGTGCCTCAAGTCTGCATGGGAGTGTAGAGTCATCGCTCGTCTGGAGCTTCTTGTTCCAAGTGTGTGGCGAACATGGGGCGGGCAACGCTTTGCTGCTGGATGGCGTCTGCCCTCTTGGCTGAAACTCCGTGTTCCTGTATCTGCAGGTATGGACTGTTTCCATACTGCAGGCGGTGAAGGTGTCTCCCCTCATTGAGACAGTCAGTGACCACAAGGACTTCAAGAAGCTTCTCAGGACAAGAACCAACGTCCTCATCCTGTACACCAAGTCAGGTTTGTTGTCACTGGTATAAGTGCAATCATACCTTCATCTCATACCACTAAGTTGTGGTCTTCACTGTGTTCGTGTCGATTTGTGCTGACCTACCTAATTTCTTCCCCAGTGCCTGACTTTGGACTGCTAACGGTACCAAGCCCTCTGTGTGTGTCTGTGTGCCAAATGATGGCCTCCTTTAGGATGTACCCGGCTTTACACCTTTCCTTTATGCCCTGTTGAATATGTCTTTGTCCCTGGAATTCTTTTTAGATGTGTCCAACACGTGGAAAGTCTGATTGCAAAGTAATACAAAATGTTGTTTGCTGTGTTTACGTTAGTGTTGGGACACTAGTTTGGAATACTCCCACCCACCACAGGTTTTGAAGCCTCATTTAGTGGCAGCGTTGATTGGTTAGCTCAAGATCCTCCCACCCATCATGAGTTTTGAAGCCTTATTTGTCCCATCATTAGTTTTAAAAGAATTGCAATAAGAAAATACTGTGCTAGTAGTCATTAGCACTGAAATTATTCTTTTATGTGTCGTTTGAGAGTGCTAACGTATAACTGTACCTGGCTGATGAACTCTGTTATGAACCCATTCAAAGAATGATGAAGCCGTGCTTCTCCTAAGGACTTGGCTTGTCTGTCCTGACAATGTTATTCTGATTCATGCTAGCGCCAGACCAACGTGGTAAAACAATGATGACACCATATATTTATTAGGACAAGAAGGTGTCAGACCTGTAAGAGACCTCACCGGAGTGGCACCTTTGAGGTCTGGGAGATGCGCCAGTTACATCGTATTTTTCGCATGTCGACTTGGGCATCAATTATGAGTTCATCTCAAGTTGCTCTACCTCATTTTACCTACCTCATTTTACACTACAATTCATACTTTGATATTTTGTGTACATATGCTACCTCCCATATTTTATATTTCCTTATTTATATATTTCTCCCTATTTATTTTCCCGTATAAATCTCTCTGACACAGGGACTGCACTTAATTTCGTTGTACCCGTTACAATGACAATAAAGATATTCTGATTCTGATTGCTGTTTTTTGTTGGTTCAATAATTTTATATTGTGCTGCTGTTAAAGTGTGACCGGCGGATGAAGCCTTGAGCATTTGGTTTGCTTATCCGCCTGTAGCCAGCGGTGTCAGGAGTCAACACGCCGTGCTGTGCATTTTCCCCCTCCTGTTAATTGAATTTTCTTCTCCCGGTTCTGGTTTCTGACCCGCTGAGGGCTTTGTCTCTCTGCCGCATGGAGTCCTCCCACTCAACGCCCCTAGTGTGCTTTATAACCCGTCTTTCCGTTGGCAGTTGTCAAAGAGAGCGAAACGTCACCTCCAGGGAAATTCCACAGTCGGGCCTCCAAACAGAAACGCGTGTGAAGAATCCAACCTTGACCTTTCGAATGATTCTGCGCCAGCTGGGCGGGGATGTTGGGCCCGTTCTTAATTCTGCTGCCGTCAGTCATCGAAACACCCGAAGACTGTGATAATGGACTTATCAAAACAACCCACGTTTTAGCGAGCGAGCTGAAGATGAGCTCGTCTCTTATTCCAGTTGTGAAGTTTTACTGCGAGTCGCGACCCTGTGAAGTGTTGTCATTTTGCGTCCAGTTTTGCAAATTATGTTTTATTCCGTGTAAGTGATGACGTCCTTCTTTGTTGTGGGATTTTGCTGCAGGCGATGCTGGGGAAATAATGTCATACGTTTGTTGTAGACAATGCTATTGAATTATGAATGATGGTTTACTAGTGGTCATGAATGTATGTGTGCAGTTTTGCCCGCGGTGAGTTGAGTAAGTCCTTTATCTGAGCTCGGAATGAAATGAGGGGAGCAGTAGTTTCTTCTCCAACTGCCCCAGAACAATGGCAGCCTCACTGTCTCTTACAGACAAGTCCGGCGATGCCCAGCTGAAGCTGCTCTCGGACGTGGCCCAAGCAGTCAAGGGCCAAGGGACCATTGCTTGGATCAACTGTGGGTAAGTGCCGGCACCCACGCTCCCCGTACATGTCACCATTTCACTGTACTGATGCTGTACCTCTGCTGGTGATATCTGCCTGGCACACTCTCAGAATTTCTCATTTAAAAAACAAAGCCGAGATTGTCAAGCTGGTCTGTGCTGGCCTCTGGATAATCAAGTGTCTCTTCAGCCCCGAGAGAAGCAAAGGGGTAAAATGCATAGCGGTAGTAGTTGTTACTTAACATAATTGCTCTGCTTTCAAATGCCGTTCAGACTGACGTGGATGTTTCCCTCTGCCAGTCAGAGTGTGGCTTAAGGCAGCCAGTCTGCCCCGGAAACGTAGCCGATTGGGCCCCCTCAGAAGGGACGACGTTGCCAGCCTTTCTGTAGATTTACCGAGACCCCTGCATGTGTTCCTTAGCACACCGCTTTTTCCTACACTTGAACAGATTTCCAGCCAGTGCAGGTGGACATCATTCCCATGGATACGGCTCTGTTTCTAGGCTCACTTCTTCCGGCCGCACGTGGACCACCCTTCCATGCTAACATGGATCTGGTATCCAGTGCTGTTATCGTGTTTCTTTAAATTGTCCAGAGTTTGTCTTGCAGATGCAAGTCACACAACTTCTAAGGGCTTTTGTAAAAGTAAGATTGAAATGAGTTTTTAGGCTGTCACAGTCTCTTAAGATCAGACCCCTCTGGAGGGTTAACTTCTGGGCTTTCCTGCAATAGGGGAGCTGCTGCGTGGTCTTTTGATCATAACTGAATGTTCTTGCAAGGACATTAATAACAAATTTGCTTCGCTCTCAGAAATGACTCAGATGTTTTATCCAGACTCACAGACCGTCACTTTCCACGGTAATGTGAACCTGGGTTGGGGACGCTCCCGTGAGATGCTGCAGATTCATTCCGATTCATTCTATTCATCTTGGATCTTTCTTAAGTACCTTTCTTGACCTGTTCTCAGAGTGCCTAACATGAAGTGCAGCAATTTCAAGTGCCTTCAACATTTTGTGCAGCCCTGCAGTAAATGTGGAATACTCTCTGAAAGTCTTGGCTGACAGGATTTCAAAGGACTCCTCCCACAAAGGCACTTTGGCCAGGGCGTGTATTCCTGGTCACTAAGTCGGCGTGGGCAGCTCTGCATTGGCAATGTCCCAGGCTCAGCCTCTTCTGGGCGGGGTGCTGCTTGACTGCCATTGCTTCGACATTGTACTCTTCTCTGTCAGATTGTCTCTGGCTCCTTTTATTGCTGGCCAGCACAACTCTGCATGTAACAGTCAGTTTCTGCTAACCCTTAACCGTGAAAGCTAGCAGATGCAGACCAAAGGGTTCAAATGCCCTGCTGCTGTGCTTTAAAGACTCCCTGGTGGGACTAAATACTGCCTCAGGTGGCAAATGGTGAATTGATGATGGAGGAAACCCCAGACCTCCAGGGTGAGCTAGGCAAGGAAACGGCCTAGCTTAATGTACACATGTATCCAGGAGATGCAGGTGTGCAGATATGAGGCACAAAGGTTACGTAAGTAGTCAGCTTTTTCTGGAAAGAAATTATTTTTTAAAAAAAAAAAAAAAAAGGGACCTTTGCAAATGAGGAGCGGCAGCAAATGGTACATCTTCACGGAGGAGCCGTGAGAGATGGTGCTAGTGTCATCTACCTCTAAGGCCACATACTGAGACATCACTGTTCTCTACTCAGTCCCTCGCTGTCTGGTCCTTGACTTGACCCATTTGATGGAAGTGTGACCAGTTCATGAGGCCCAGGTCGTGGTGGTCTGCTGCAGCTGGGGGGGTGCATCTCGCATACATCTTGAAGCTAACAGCTAATCACGGAGTAGCTTGAGATGAAGTGGCAGTATGGGGTTGTCCACCTGATGGCCTTCTCGTTCATGCAGCTGCACTTTAATAAATTTATAACAGCCGCTGACCTGTAGGGGGCACTGACAGGTGGGTGTCTGGAAGACTTATGGGTGACCATTAATTTGCTGCACCTGTTTTCCACTTTTCCATGATAGTCACAGAACATACGTCAGACAGTGCTTCTTAAAGTTTTTATAGAAGGGCCATAACTGCAGAGCCTTGAACCTGCAACATGTAGGTTTCTTAACATCTCTGTTCCGGGTTTGAAGTGCTGGACTTATGACGTAATGCTGTGTTAAGTTCCAGTGGTTATGTGGGGGTATATTGAGGCCAGACATGCGATGGAAAAATTACCTCTTCTTTGCTATTCTGATATGGCAGCAAGTTTTATATGTCCTGCGGGTTTACGTCGTTGTAAGAGATCATGCGTTTATGTACATCACATTTTTCAGGTAGGGAAGAAAAGATGAGCCATCTTGAGTCCTTCCTCAAAGAGCTTCAGTGATTATCTGGCATGTGTCTGGCGTTATTGACTTTTTAATAAGGTGTTTGCCGTTCTTTCAGCCTCCCTGCTTAGTTTGTCGCTTAGCTTCCCTTCTTTTCCTCTAGTGCTGAGTTTGTTGCTCTAGTTGTTTGCACTCCCTCGGGATTTTGCGTAATTAATTGCAGCCTGCTCTCCCCAACCCTTCCTGCATGGGCTTGGCAAGCAGCAGCCAATAGCATCAGATACCTGGCTGATGAACAAGTTTATTATGGCATTAAACTGACTTGTACCCATAGCTGATGTGAACCAGTCAGAGCTCTCGGCCGTGCTCGCGCACTGTCTGGTTTCTAATTGGCTCTGCAGAGTGTCAGGCCAAGGTGGGTCGTGCTCTGTCTGGAGCAGTGGCTTGTCGGCACACACATGCGACCAGCGTTCCCCAGAGGAAGCTCTCCTCGCTTGCTTGCGGTGCTTCAGAACATGCCCAGGCTTGTGCTCACTGCCCATTGCCACAGCTGTTATGGGCAGAGCCCTTCTCCGACCAGCATCACACATCCAGCAGACAGCTGTATGTGAATTTCCAGTATTTCCTGATCCTCAGCCCCGCACTGTAGTTGAGCGTTGAGTCCGTCGACTGTTCCCCCTCTGTAGCCATGTTGTAGGTCTGAGACCTGATACCGTTTCCTTATGTGTGAAAAGAATAAGGGGGGCTTTCACTCATAAGCGCAATGCTGGTGAAATCATTGGGCTCGCTTCCTTGGAACTTCTGTTTGTAGAGAACTTGGCCGTCTCCTGCCTCCCTTAAATTCCCACCTTATTCCCACTTGTGCCAGAGATCTGACCACTCTGTTTGCATTTGTGAGCACGTCTTCATTAAAATAGGCTTTGGATTGAAACCTGCATCTTTTTAATTAAAAAAATGTAATAATCAGCAAGTAGCATTGTAGCCTTACTCTTCCAGGGTTGGACGTTTGAATCCAGTTGAATTCACCTTTTAGCCAGCAGTCCAAAAACCTGTGGTTGGTTGACTTGGTGTTTCAGAGTTCCCCCGTGGAGTACTGGAATCCCATCCAGGGTGTTGCTGGCCCTTCTGACTATCCTGCCTTGGATAGGCTTCAGGCTCTCTGAATAAGCAGTGGAAGATGGATGAGCTAATGTAAATAGTTTTAAGCTATTTCAGAAACTTTGTCCGGTTTCTTTTAAAGAGATGCATATAATTGACCAGCTGGAAAGTTCTGGTTTTACTGTGAAGTATGTGTTTTTATGATGTTAGGAATTAATTACAGATGGAATGGCATTCTGAATGACAGGAATCTAATTAGCACACTTGTTTGCATGACTCGCATTTGCCATGCCGCGTGTTCAACTCCCTTCCCCTGGCTGTTCCAGGACAGCATGATTAGGAGGGGACTGACCCCTGATGCCATTAAAGATGACAGAAGTTATGGTGTTGACCTAAATGCTCATAGACTCATAACTCATGATTGGGACAGCAGATGAGACAGAGAGGACATGGCGGGACAGTCTGTGACGTTAAAATTCACTGTGACGCGATGGTGAACGTTTTGCTGTCATCATCTGACATGGCTCATCATCTTGTTTCCGCCATTCGGCCAAATCATTTATTCCATGTTAAAAGGTTTTCTTTGCCTCCAGCACGCTATGTCAGCACTTTCCAAGACGATCACCTTCTTGTTAAGCTTTTTTTTATTTTTATTATTATTATTATTATTACACCTTCCCAGGGACTCTGAGGGCCGAAAACTCTGCAAGAAAATGAAGGTGGACCCCACTTCCAAGAGTAGTGGAGTTGAGATGCTGCATTATAAGTGAGTAGGTGGCCCTTATCACTGACGGTGTTCGGGTAAGGCTGCCGCGCCTCGGAACTTAAGTGCCACCTGATCTGGCTCAGGCCGAGTACCCACGGTTCGCGCCATTAGCGGCCGCCACGCCGCTGCCGCCCAGGCTGCATTGTTAGCTGACAGCGAACAGATTCTGCAGCCTGCATCAGCATGCGCCAGCTGTTTGGGATTCTGGGCTGCATTCACATGCACCTTTCAGGCCTCCGGTCGGAGCTGGCTGTGCACTCAGACTGATAAATGTACACTGGTGAGCGTGTGTGCCCCATGAATTGGCTCAGAAAAAGTAGCACATAAAGAGGGGTGTAGATAACATGGCCCAGTCGTGCTCCTTCCAGACTAACGTTAACGCACTGATGTCTCTGCCCAGGGATGGGACCTTTCATACCGAATACAACAGGCCCACGACGTTCAAGGTAATGTCAAGACATTTCCTATAGGTTCTTATGGACAGAAAAGAGAACAGACTGCAGTGATGTCCTGTTGTACCTTGTGAGGAGATGTCAGGTCTTCTGGGCTTCCTGCAGATTTCACAAGTTATTTTAAATAAATGCTGTAGTTTAAGGAATATAATTAGGCCCTTCTGTCCTTTGTTGCAGGTTTATATAATCACTTTGTCAGCTGTGAAGCCCGTCCACGCTTTGTGTTTGTGTGCCAAGTTGAAAAGAGGCACTGGCTTAACGGTGCCGTTTAATCAAACGAAGCTCATTAGTGTGTCTCACAAGACATCATGTGCATAAGAAGAATTTTGTCTGTTTAGGAAATTAAATGTGTGGAGCTGCTGGAAAAAGTGTTTACTCCACGTCAGTAAAGGAGATTTTTACAAAATCTCATCTGCTTGTCAGGAGCGGATGGCTGATAAATTTATCAATGTTTGCTTTGAAAAGTTGGTCCCTGTCTATGCAAGTACATTAATAAAATGTTATTGCGCCTTTGAATAACAAGGGGGAGTCATATTGATTAGACTGGATTTTTTTTCAGCCGCAGTGGCATTTTATTGCGAATCCCTGCAACGCAGAGCTGTCTTGAGAAGCTGCTAATCCATACAAGATGTTGTATTTTGGTTTAAGGGGGGTCTGTTCTCTTTTCTCGCTCGCTGGTTGGCACTGGACCCCCTGACAAGTTATTCCTAGTCATACTGCAACCTTCGATGAGGACAGCCGGCTGTCTCTGGGCCAATCATCAGTTTTTCGCTTCTAAATTATCATCCCATTTGTCTCTCACTCCTACAAAAATGATACTGGAATCTCTGCCTGCTTTCAGCCATTAAAGTTAACTGTTTCATAGAAGAGGTTCCTTGTTCTGTGTGAAAATGTCTTATGTTTTATGGGGGGGGGGCATTTAATGGAGTGCTTTTAGGTGAAAATAACAGGTTTTTATGTATGTGAAGCCTTGTGGGCCCATCTGTATTCAGTTAATTTGCTTTTGTCATCTCGCAGTCCATGGTGGCGTTCCTCAAGGACCCGACCGGGGCTCCCCTGTGGGAGGAGAACCCGGAGGCCAAAGATGTCCTTCACATCGGGACTGAGAAAGTGAGCACGTTCTGTACAGTGCGTTGAGAAGAACGGGGGGTTTCATGGGGCTGAAGGGTATTTATTTTTTTTTTTTAAAGAGCTGCTGAATGCCTAGGCCGGGCTTCTTAAATGGTGACTGAAGTTAAGAATGCTGCGCCTTTGTCCTCTGGGGATGTCGCACTCCATCCTGGGTTAGCCTGCTATTGGGTTCTTTGCCTGTCCATCACAGGACTTCAGGAGACTGCTGAAGAAGGAGGAGCGGCCCATACTCATGATGTTCTACGCCCCCTGTAAGTCCCTCCTCCCAGGGTATGCTCAGACCCTCGGCCTTTTCATGACTGCCTTTACAGTTCCTCTCTGATCTGTTGCAGTATTTGAATGAATGATCCGTTCACTCTTGCCTTTCTCCACGTTAAGGGTGATGCAGGGATAGTTGGGTGGTTTGCATAGGTCTGAGGAAGATGAGCTGTAGAGTTTAATGGCATCTTCTCCACGCTCCATTTCCCAGGCTTTAATTGGCATTGTTCATGCTGAATAGGCCTGTGTACACAGTGCTGCATTTTTGAATGCGCTGCAAATAATTTGTCCTCAAATGACCTTTATTATTTAAAGTGCCTATTTTAAAATGGCCTGTTTATTAATACATTTTGTTATTAGTCCTCGTTCCCCAAAGTTGCTGGAGTGTGTCGTGTGTATAACGTGTGTGGTGACGCTGTGGCAGCGTCGATGTTGTAGCTCTCCCTCCTGCTCTCCTTTGCTCAGGGTGCGGCGTCTGCAAACGGATGCAGCCCGTTTTCCAGCAAGCTGCCACTGATGCCAAGGGGAGATACGTAAGTGACCTCCAACAGGGCCCTTGTGCCATAAGCATCCACTGACTGGGCCCACGCCAGGTTCATTTGACGCCTTCTCCGAACAGAACATAGATGTTTATGGGTAAAGTCTTTGTGATTTCACTGCTCTTTATGAACAGAACATGGCGAATATGTGCGAGAAGGTCTAAAAGTCAGAGACTGCTGACAATGGAAATGTTAGCTGGTAACACAGGAGCTCAGTGGTTGGCCACAGTCGCGGGTTTGATTTCCACCCCTATTTCTGTGTTTCAGGTCTGCATGTGACAGTGTGAGCTTTCATTGGCACTCAAAAGAAGCCAAGGCATAGAGAGGAACACCCGGGGACGGGGTGCGAGTGTGTGTGTGTGTGTGTGTGTGTGTGTGTGTGTGTGTGTGTGTGTGTGTGTGTGTGTGTGTGTGTGTGTGTGTGTGTCCTGCAACGACCAGGGTGTCCCCTGCCTCACTTCGGGGGGAGCGAGGCTTGCTACGTACGACCCTGTACTAGATTGGTGGCTGGCTGGGTGTGTCAGTTTACAGCCATTTTAACAGGCAGTTCTTCAGGGGCAGGATTTAGTTGTGGCATGACTTTTTGATTCAGGAATTTTTTTTGCTGGATTGGGTTCTGCTTGATTCCCTCAGGTGCCCCGGAGGAGGCTGCTGTGCCACACGCCGTTTATCAAACTAACGTGCGCTTGGATCACTGTCCCAAAGCGGGAGCTGGTACTGGCAGAGTGCAGCTCCAGCACACCTCAGACCGCGCTAAACTTTGCGTGGGGACGAGTGTTCTTAACCCCTCCCCGTTATATAGTAAGGCAGCGGCTCGGTTGGATTTGGGGACTTTGAAGCTCACAGCTGCGTTCAGCATTCCATATGAACGCCGCATAAAGACGGGAAACGAACAAAGCCCTCATTAGAGGATTTGCATAATGAACGGGCGCTAAGCACATGCTGGTGCACGAAGGGATCCTGCCGTTTCCTCGCCGTTATCAGGTGTGAGAGCAGTGGGATTTCGGGGGACTCAGCGAGCGTGGAGCCCACAGAGTCGAGCAGGGCAGTCGTCAGCCTTCTGGAGAAAGGGCTCCAGCTTCGTTTAATCAGCCCTGTCCGTGTGTTACATATTTATGTATATTACTGCATATATGTGAATATTGTAAATATGTCTGGGCTCCATTGTTGTACCATTGTGTCAGGCTCCTTTTTTTTTTTTTTTTATTTTTAAAAAATGCTTAATCCTTTTCTTAATCCTGAGCTGATTTTGATCTTTTTCGGTGGAAATACACTTTAAAATGCACATTTTCAAACAATTTTCTTATTTCCCACCAATTTTTTAATTGCAAAATTAAAGAAAGTAACGTTGTGTTTTTCTTTTTCTCAAATGCAGTGCATATGGGGTAAACTTGCACTAGACCCCGCAGCACTTTTCTGTATAGCAATCCCAGCTGAATACACAGGTCACCTTTTACTCACGAGTCGGCCTGGAGTTTACCAGGTCCCATCTGAATGCGGCCGGCCCTGTCAGGACTGACCGTGTGGTAACCGTGCCTGGTCTTTGGCTCCTCAGAACAAAGCTGCTTTCTGATATTTCACTTGTTTTATTGGTACCTTGGGATGTTTAGAGAATCTGAGGCTGGAGTGCAGCTTTAAGGTCTCGCTCTGCAATTTTGGATACACGCAGCTGTGGCAATTAAGACCCAGGGGATGGAAAGCAGACTCGGGGCACTGTGAAGTCTGTTACCCAGTCTGCGGAGGGCTCGTATTAACAGAGCGCCGCAGAGCACTTTCTGACAGCCGCTTTTTCACTCGCACTTCTGTGATGCGAGTTTCCTGTGTCGGCCGAAGGTGACATTTGCACTTCACCTGTAATGGCTTTTGCTTTTCATCACCTTCGTGTCTCTGTCTTTGACCCCCGACCCCCCCAGGTGCTGGCGGGCATGAACGTGCATCCCGCTGAGTTCGACGGCCTCAAGCAGGAGTTTGACATCAAGGGCTACCCCACTTTCTGCTACTTTGAGTGAGTATAGTCACTGTGGCTCACCTTATCGGTATTATATCCCTGTCTGGAGTATCGGGGCGCCCTCCCATCCCTGCTCTTCGTTTTCCCCACGTGTGCCCCGGTCTCGCTCTCCAATTCCCACTATACCTCAGGATTTCGTTAGGAGCACTGCTCTACGGAGGCATTTATGATGGACACCTGCCCTGAGGCCGTAAGCCAGTGCCGGCACTGGCCAGACACGGTTCATTCTGTCCTTATCGAGAAGGAGAATCATCAGGAATATCAGGATAGAATAGCGCTGTGTCTGCGGTCATCTAAAAAAAGGTGTAAATCTTATACTGTCAAAATGAAGGACGGTCGGAAAGGCTGCTTGGCATTGTGGCTTCTCAGGATTTGGCTGTAGAGCTAAGGGCTCTGTGGAGAGTCCAGCACGGCTCTGCATGCAAGAGTCTGCCCTCTCTGCCCTGCAGGGTGGTGGTCTCATGCTTGCTGCTACCTTCTCTCCACGTGTGGGTACCGTGAGTGTTAACGCACGATCATTTTCTTTCCTCATATCGCTGGGATGTTCTCAGACCCATCTTAACCAGTGACAGTTACAAATGGCTGCCCCCTCCGCACCCAGCCCCCCTTCTGCGATGACCGGGATTAGTTTTAGTCTGAGTCCGGCGAGATCTCGTCAGATAGGGAAGCCGTTGCCGCTCTATGCCTTACTTGCGCGGACCGTGCCTCACAGACGCTGTTGAGTGGTGAGGGACACTGCGTGGGCCAAGGCTTCCATTTTAATTTAATTTCACTTCTTTATTTCTTCACACCCCCATTCGCTGTAACGCCTTGACAGCTCTGGGCTTCCAGAGTATGGCTTTTTAATTAGCTTAGTGTGTCATGTTACTTGAAATGTTTGGTTGGCTTTAAAAACAAACCCGCTCTTATTATTTGGGAATGTATTCTCAGCCTCCAACTTCATATCCATTTAATTCTCCCAGCGCATAACCAAGGAGAAGAAAATTCACCTTTATTATTATTATCTGCTTGTTTTGCTCTTCGGATGGAGAGAGCACAGCTCTGCACTGAGGCTGTGATGAAGCCGCTCTGTTAAATCTCATCACGTTCAGGTTCGCAGAGACCAAACGCACTCGGCACCCATAGAGAACGTGGGCGCATTTCTCTGCTGCTGCTTATCTGACTTGTGGGTTGTTTTGAGCATAATGGCAGCTGTCTCTTTCTCTCCCAGGAAGGGGAAGTTCCTGTACAACTATGAGAACTATGGTGCCACAGCCAAGGACATCGTGGACTGGATGAAGAAGTGAGGAAACCCGCTCGCTGTCTTCAGCGTGATGTGGCTGAAACCTGAAAACGTGTCAGCTTGGCCCTGGAAGGAGAGCCAGAGAAACAGCAGCCTCTTGGCTGGACCACATAGGAGATGCAGCAGCGTCCATTTCATGCACAAGCACTAATATGGGAAGGAGTTTTACATGCTACCTATTTGACCTGGAAAGGAAACATCTCAAGGTGTTTTCCTGATCTGCAGCTGTTTCTCAAAGCCAGACAGGGTAGAAGGCTGTTGACTGGCCAAGACAGCTTGGGGCAACTTCAGAGTTACCTCAGCATAGTTTAGAGCAGCTTGGGGATGGGAGGGTGAGTGGGAGCTCGCTACATTGGACTTGAGGGCAGCAGCAACAAATGGAGGTGAGGAAGGAGCCTAGAGGAAGTGATGTCAGGAAGACGAGAGCCTGTAGTGAAGAACAAAGCAGTCCTCTACAGGGGCTCTGTAAACAAATGTCCTGCACCTTATGGCCAAGGGTTCGAACAAATGGAGAGCGAGAATGGAAGGACAGGGTTTACATGCCAGACATAAGGCTCTTTTGGTATGAGACCTAGTGATGCGTGGAATTCCCACCACACCAATGCGGCTCCCTGTACTGTAGAGGTACTGACCTGTCAGACGGTGTGACATGGCATTGGCCCGGCAATCCCTTAAGGGTGAGCATGCTGTGTGGCCATCTGGCCCTCTGCTTGCTGTCTTTGAATTCAATAACATGTCCAGTGGTGGTGTAGCGCTGAGACAGGCAGTGTAAAGTCACCCTAGGAGCATCCTGAAGGGAGCCGTGTCTCTCCCTTTGGATTAAAGCCTCTTGTGTGGTGATGTTTGGTTAGATGTGCTGGTTCTGGTGTTGGTATTTTTTCTTTTTTCTTTCCCCTCCTTCCTCTGTGCTGTTATTCTCTAACCCAGCAGCCTGGGTTTTTCCTCAAACCAATCTCTCCATCCACAGCCCCCAGCCCCCCCAGCCCAAAGCCCCCGAGGTGCCCTGGTCTGAGACAGACTCGGCTGTCCACCATCTAACCGAGGAGACCTTTGATACCTTCCTGGAGGGCCACCCCTCTGCTCTGGTCATGTTCTACGCCCCGTGTGAGTTGGCATGTCGTCCACCTTTAGTCACTTGGAATTACACAGATTATTACACACAGTTCACACGGTGGCTAAGAAAATAACACCCTAACAGCATTAGCGGTCATAATCGAAGGTAATGGTAATGCAGAAAGGCTCTTATGAAAAGCAGGGGCTGGTTACGGCCGAAGGCTCTTACTGGGCTTATGAGAAGTAGATTAAAGTCGTTTCCGCTCTAGTGAACGCTCCAGTACTTCTCATTAAAGCTCTGCTATGGCCTTTATGAAGCATTTCTCGCTTGTCAAACAGCTGAGAGTTGTCCCTGTTTGTACTTCGCATTGGTGTCGTCCCCGTCCACCTTCACTTTCACCATAAATCAAATTTCTTCCGGAAACGCAAGTCCTTCTGCCACTGGCCTAGGTTCCAGGCAGCACCTTTAGAAATTGCACCCGGTTTGTAGAAACCGCCCTGCCCTCACTGGACTCTTGACAGGTGTGAGTGATGGCCGCCCTCGCTGGAGTGAGGAGATCTGGCCCCTATGTGGCAGAAACGTGGCACCGTGCCGTATCCACTCCTCTTCCACATGTAATATTTTCCTGCTGAGCTGTTGTGCTTCAACTGCTACGAATTAGAGGTTTTCTTGCTCTGGTCTACTTGCTGAAGAGAGAAATATCGGCCTTCCCAACTCTCACAAACACTCATACATTACAAAGGATCGAATCTGAATTGACTGTGAAAGCAAACAGAAGAGGCACAAATAGTGGCAGATTCCAATGTCGTCTTAAGCCGAGTGCCGTAAAGTTCTCTGACAGAACTCTCACCCAGAGGGGCCAATCCGGTGGCCTGGTGGCTTGATTGCCTCATAGGGCTTCCCGTCAGGGTTGTTTCCATTGGAAATTCATTCTACAGGTGAGCAGTGGCCGTCAGACACCAGCATTTGGTGCGAAGCCATTGTCCTTGTGGAGACCGATGAGATTAGGCCGAAATCTGTATTGTGCCTACGTCAACAATATGTCAGTTCAGAAAGGGAGAACTCTGATAATGGTGAACAACACTTCAAACAGGCCGCATCACCAAACAGACAAGCGTGAAATATCACGATATTGCGATGTGGACCCTCCAAGTATGGTTTTTACCAGTCTCCCTGAATACATTACTAATCAACTCCACCATGGCAATTAAATGCCTGATCAATTTCTAATTATGGAGCCTCAGCAATTGTCCTCTTAATTAGAATTGTAATTGCCTGGAAAGCACAGAATGGATCAGCCTGTGATAGCATCAGGTTCCCGGCCGTGAGACTCTACGTGACACTGGAGATCAATGTGGGCTTTTCCTTGTTACCTGGAGCTGGTGTTTTTCTGATTGCCAGTAGAGCCAGCCTACACCTTCAGAGTCCTACAGAAGTACCAAGGGATGCTGAGGTATACCTCTTGAGCTCAGTTGAGAGTTCCCTTGCAGATGTTTCCCAGGCTGGAAGCAAAGTCTTATGGATTCTGCTTGGATGTTGTGCAGCCAGAAATTTCACAAAGCTCCTCTGTACCAGTCTGTAGTGATGGCACAACTGAGGCTTCAAAACCCATGGTGGGTGGAAGTATCTTGAATGACCAATGATTGGGCATTTGGAGTGTTCCCACCCTGTGTGGGTTTTGAAGCCTCATTTAGCACCAGCGTTGATTGGGTAGTTCAGGATACTCCCACCCACCATGGGTTTTGAAGCGTTGTTTGTCCCATTGCTACCTGTCTGTTTTCTCTAAGGAAGTTGTGCCTTGCCACTCTGAACCATGTTAGGTACCCTGCACAGTGAGGGCAAGGGTGATCACCTCTGCCTTAAGGCCTCCCAGGTGCTGTCATGCCTCCGTGTCACCGTGGTTGTAGGCAGCTTGTACATTTCCGGACTTAAAATGCTTCTCTGCCCATGAACGCTGTCTGCGGTGGACTGGGGTTCTCAGAAGTCCACGGGAGTGAAAAGGTCAGGCTTTGAACCGTCACGGCAGCCTTTCATGGGCAGCTAGTTGGGCGTGGTGGCACCAGCTGGCCAAGTGGCTCACGTGGAGGGCGCTGATGGCTCCAGGTGCTGGTGTTCTGCCTGGGAGCGGAAGGAGGTAGCTGCCCTCCCCTTCCCCCCGCCCCAGTCGAAGGCCAACACGCCAGCCATGTAAGCCGCCGTCAGTTCTGCACCCTGTCACTTTTGTTTCACTCGTGCCACTGGTGATAAGCCTGGAGAACCATTTTAATAGTAATTAAGCCCTATTTCATGAGTGGCTTCTAGCTGCATGAAAAGGGTTAAGAAAATGGCATTATGTTTGAGTAGTAATGCTCAGGGAAATGTGTGTGCCTTTAGAAGAAATATCCACCCCATGTCACCTTTTGCATCACATGTATGGTTTAGATTAAATGTCTGTGCAGTTGTATGTATCCACGTTTCTCAATATGTTCCCAATTTTACAGTAGATAAACATTAATGGCCTCGTGGAACCTGACCAGAATGTCTTAATGGCAGCCGGCCATGTGTTTAGGCATTTTATTCTTTTAGGAGTGTGTTAGAAGCTGAATGCTGTGATATCGCTTCTCTTGAACGCAAACCCAGACTACTCCAGTTACAGCAAGGCCTTCCTGCTGCTGTCCTCCATACGGTAATGTTATGCTCCTCTGGCATTTAGGGTGCGGCCACTGCAAGAAGATGAAGCCAGAGTACGAGGAGGCGGCAGAAATACTCAACAAGAACGACGACGTGAGTAAAGCCTGAGCACGTGCGGGAGAGAGCTCCTCATCCGGTAGAGGTTGTGTTGGCATTAAACACCTGCGGGTAGGATTTACTCCAAGCAGCTTTGGCACCATGTGGAATCTGGCAGCAACACTTCCTGCGTGTGCTTCTGATTGGCTGGGTGTGTCAGTTCCATGGTAATCCTGAAGGAATGGTCCAATAAATGAGCTCAGCTCCGCTATGAGCTCATCCTGTCGGCATCCTCATGGTCATCACCTGGGAGCCACTCCGGACTTCACTGGGAACGTCTGAGCATTATGTCATAGGGACGCATGCTGAAGTGCTCATGGGTCCCTCCCCAGGGGCTCTGACCTCATTTGTTTTCCATATTTCCCCTACTATATGTAACATGCTTTCATTTGTTCCAATCAAGTATTTTTTTGGGGGGGCGGCAGGGGAGGGGTGTTTAAGAAGTGACAACTAATATATAACAGCCATTTGTGTTTACTCTACTTCATATTTTAAATCAAAGACCCGCAAGACATTTGAAATATTGTGGATGCTGCTAACATGCAAAGAAAAATGAAAATGTTTTGGGGCTGTAACTTGGGCTACATGGCAATCATTATTTCTGCATCCAACAGTCCATTAACACTTAGGTTGTTCAGTAACTAGAACTTAGGATAGTGAGTGACTCACAGGCAGTTTTAGGTTCAAAATCCGGGGCCTCTGTATGGCATGCAGTGTCAACTCTCCCGTTTCATTTCTCCATCTCTGTCATGTCGAGGCTAGGTCTGGCCACTTGATGCGCTGTCTCACATCTTCCAGGACTCTGTGGTGCTTCATCACTCCCTCGCCCTCTCAGTGTTTCTTATCTTGCCCTCACAGCTAGGAAGTGTCCCCAAAATGCCCCCTCTCTGTCGGCCCCTCTGCAGAGCCCTGGCGTGCTGGCGGCCATGGATGCCACGGTCCACAAGGCCATCGGAGAGCGCTACAAGATCTCCGGCTTCCCCACCGTGAAGTTCTTCGAGAAGGGCGAGGATAAGTACACGCTGCCCCATCTGCGCACCAAGGACAAGATTATCGAGTGGCTTCACAAGTGAGATGGTTGATGCTTCCTGTCTTTTCTCAAGTTTTCATTGTAGAGAGAATAAAGGGTGATGCTCTCCATTAAGGATGGACGCGAGTGCGGCGTGTAGAGTAGAGCGGGTCGCTGAAAGGTCAGCGGACACGCCTGTACTCTCACGTTCCATGTCTGTTCCTCGCCGCTTTCGGGCAAGGGCGCCGCCTCACGAGAGCACCATTAAAGCTATAAATATTAAATAACTTCCAAATCCTATGCCGAACCCTCGCTGTCTATATGCTTGCGACCTTGTTGAGTAGAAGTCTTCGCAAGGACGCAGTGCTGTTGAGGTGACTACAGAGTATAGAGCTCCCTTGCTGTTAGTTAATATTCATCCCTGAGCTGGGAGACGAGCCAGCCGTGCCTGGGTGAAGCTCGGGTTTCTGCTCGGCACGTCTCGCTCTCTCACCCCGTCGACATGCCCTCGCTCAGAGTCTGAGGACACACGATAGGGCCAGTGACGGCGAGGCCCGCTGTCCTTTCGCGTCAGCATCGTTGTCCGGGACGACCTTAAGCACTCCTGCGGGGCCCCCGCATCACGTTGGTGATGCTGCCTCAGCGTATGGCTGCCCCATGTTTTGCAGCAGTTCAGGAGAGGCAGCAGACGGCGTTGCTAAGGACGATGGGCCATCATTTACAACTTAATGCTGTTTCTTTAATGTAGGGATCTATCACGTGGCTTTCCCTCGGGGTCTTCTGGGTAGTTCATGTGTCTCACTGCCAGGGGTGTGGTCTGTGTTTTCAGGCTAGCTTTAGAGCTCCTGTCATTCAGACACTGTTTTCCCTTCTCATCAGTAACCCTCTCTGTCGTCCACTCTGTGTTCTGCGTCCATTCCGGGGTCCAGCTCAGGGAAGGGTGCTTCCCCCCCATCTGTTCTGACAACGGCTTGTTTTCTGACAGCCCCCAGGCACCCCCTCCCCCGGAGCCGTCGTG
This sequence comes from Gymnarchus niloticus, assembly GCA_009936485.2. Taxonomy (NCBI): domain Eukaryota; kingdom Metazoa; phylum Chordata; class Actinopteri; order Osteoglossiformes; family Gymnarchidae; genus Gymnarchus; species Gymnarchus niloticus. The sequence goes on from JAACJT020000030.1 coordinate 3,519,370, forward strand.
GGAGGACACGCCCTCCAGCGTCATCCACCTGAGGGCAGAGGACTTCCGAGAGGTGCTAAAAAAGAAGAAGCATGCCCTCGTCATATTCTACGCCCCCTGTGAGTAGGTTTCCTGCAAGCCCCCACTTTTTCCTATGGAGCTGGGTAACTGAGGGTTCTGTGACTGACTGACAGATGGTGTTTTCTGACTGGCTGCTGGCTGCCTGACTCATTGACTGCGCTACTGGGTCCTTCTGGGTTGAACCTAACAGTACTAACCTTGTAATTAGGGCAAGAAGTCAAAGCAAAATCGAACATCTTCATTTAAAATAACAGAATTTTAATAAGCCTTCATCGCAGCCCTCGCCATGATCGAGCTGTTTGGTAACATACAGAAGTCTGCCTATGTTTATTCTTACAAATGAGCATTAACGGGAAACTGTTCAGAATGGTGATGCCTGACTTTGGAAATGAAATGGAAAGGTGTTCTGGAAGTCCTGTAATTTCTGCATGTCCCTAGCTCGCTCTCATGTGTAACTGGTGGAATAAATGGGAAAATGAGTGTGCAGCCTGCAGTGTTTTTCTGTTGTAACCAAGCGGTAGGTTTGTTTGAAACACCCATTATTTATGCCTGTTAAAGTAGTCTTCATGCCATGTCTAGCAGAGGAAATTCGCCCCGAAATGCTGTGCTTGGAAATAGAAATGGAAAGTCAAAGGTCAGGAACACGGCCGGGAATTCTTATTGTTATCGTCCAGAATAAGAACCATAACTTTGCTAAGATCACCTTTAAACAGAGAAACAGCATGGGGGCTTCTTGTTATTTCACAGTGGGTTTTGAGGCCACCTGAAATTGGGTAGCGGACCTTAATTAAACTCTGTATGGAGACAGATTGTTCTTCAGCACACAGCGAACGGCTGGAGGAGAGGTTACTTGGAGCTGGCCTTTCAGGTGGTGTGTTGGAACACTGGCTCGTTTACCAACTTATTTTTATGCACGTTAGTTTCTGTCTAGGTATTTCTGAAGCAGTTCGGCTGAGTGATTGCAGAGGAGCAGAAGTAGGGAAAATGAGGTTAGTGGATCACATGACATGAGTCCTTATGGTGCCTTAGTGTTCTGACACATAGCAGATTGGGGGATTGGCCTAACCACGAGCATATAGGGAGCCCGGCCATGCTTGTGTTGTAGAACCTGTGGCTGGTACGTGGCCATTTGGTAGGCCCTCGTGGAAACTGCACGCGTCACTAGGAATTTTTCAGAATCAGAAGGTGATGTTAGTCCAGAATAAGGGAGGGAATCGGACTCTTGGTGAGAGTCTGTGTTCCACCGTCTTGAGCAGTTGCTTTGGGTGGATGTGTGCTCAAGGACACCAGAGTTCTTGCCCAGTGTGCAAATCACACTGCACATCATATTTCCCTGCCTTCTTTCAATGCAGCACCTCTAGTGAAATCTTACCCGCTCCTTGATCTGTGAAGCACCCCTTTAATGTCAAATCGCGGTCACTTGATCAGAGATCATTTTCCACCAATCTGCACTAACATCCTTTTTTCCATGACAAATCTCTGTGCTATGGCAGAGGCAGGGAAGGTACAACCCAGGGCTTGTGGGGCACCTTCAGCCTGGCCGGTGAGCCAAGGCCCAACTGACCTGACAAGTGGCTGGAATCCAGCCTGGCTCTTTAAGGCTAATAATAAACGTGTAAAAACAAGTCCTGTGCTCAATTATTCATCCTCTCCCTTGGGGGCCACAAATTAGGTGCCACACACGGTCGCACAGTCACAGCTTTGTTCGAAATCAGGATGTTGATAAACCAGCCATGAAATGCGCATTACTCTCCCCATACCCAGAATTAGCATGCTGAGGTCATTTTTGGCTTAATAGGTTTAATGGCTTCGGTGCTCCCCTGGTGCCTACTTCCTGGTTGACACTGCAACGCTTTTTATTTCACAGACGTCATTTCTTAGGCCCTTTCAGGTGATTATGGGATTTGTGTAAATCAGCCTTATTAAAATGCATAACAGGTCAGCTATGAGAAGCACAACTCAAGCTGCATGGTTCCACACTGCAGGCCAATAAAGGGAGCTTGAAGGCTAATGTGTACTAGGCATTGCTAGATGATCCCCAAGTGAAGTTGTGTGGGGAGAAGAGGTGAATTAGTGATCAGGGTGTGCCAGACCACCTTCGAGTGGGGTCGTGTAGGGGGGAGAGGTGAATAGACGGCCAGGGTGTGCCAGACCACCTTCGAGTGGGGTGGTGTAGGGGGGAGAGGTGAACTGGAGATCAGTGTGTGCCAAACCACCCCCGAGTGTTGAGCATTGGCTGCCATGTAAGCTCAGGGTGTCTGCTGATTTCAGGGTTCAGCACAACCACGGACCGGCTTGAGTGCTGCTGTCAGGGTTCAGGGTTAGGGTTAGCTGGAAAATTCCAAAAAGTGTGCCTGCCTTACAACTACTGCTTGTTTAAGGTTGGTTATGACACTTTCACTCAAGCAGCCCAGCGGTGACCATTCTGAAAGAGTCCTTTGATTATAAGCAAGAACAGCAATGATATTCTTTACATCCGAGTGTCGTGTCAATGCATTGTTTGTGATTAACAACATGATGGCACCTACTCTAGCAATTGGTTTGCATTATGTAAAATTTATAGGTAAAATGAACTCTATCTCAAAAAGTTAAAAATAAATTTCTCCATTTCAAAATAATTAGGTTACGATGTGCTGTGTGTGTAGTTCTTAGATGATGCTGAGGAAGTGTACAGAGTACTGTATAAATGTCACTTTCGTTTTTTAAGAGCTTGGTGAATATTAAAACCACAGTATGCTGGAATAATGCTGAATGGTGGCAGTGTCAGACCAATACTAATGTGTGGCACTTCTGAATATCACTCTGCCATGTAGAACCCTTACTTTTATACACTGACAGGTGAAATTTCGGTAGGATTATGCCTTGCGGTGTACTGGGGAGTCCCAGTCTCCCAGTCTATTAGACTAGATAATGCAGTGTAAATTTCTGCATGCCCGTGTTACTGTTTCCCAAAAGTATGTGCGTGTTACACTGTGTGCCTGTAAAGGTGGCAGATGGCCCAGGCTTTCCCAGAGGGCATCGTCATCACCACTGTGTGCTTCATTGTTCACTGACGGATGCTAATGCGTACCTCCGTATTCGCCCCCCAGGGTGCCCTCACTGCAAGAATGCCATACCCCACTTTACGATGGCTGCTGAGGTCTTTAAAGAGGACCGCAAGGTAAACCTGCCCCCCTCCTCCACATACACCTCTGCCACAGACCTCAGCCTTCTCACCTCCGTCAATGAGTGCACTGTTTTCATCCTCACTGCTTGTCGTTGCACATTTTAAAAACAGCAGTAATAAATAGTTTTTCATGATTGTCTGGGGTACATTACATCGAGTCATATTGAAATCTTTCCTGCCTTTTTACTTCTTCATTTTCTTGGCAAGTGTTTCCGTTATTCACAGCATAGGAATTTGTGAGCGTATTTCTCAGCGTTAACAGATGAGCCGGAGTGTTTATTTCCAGAATGGCCGCATTTCTCTGCTTGGTACTCCATGTTCCTCTTCCCACTAAGGGCGCACATACTCTCATTGGTCTTTTTATCTGCTCAGCCTTTTTTCAGCTTTACTTTTTCATTGCCAAATGATTTCAATATTGAAACTGAGCCAGCAGCTCTAGTGGTCACAGGTATCATGAATTACTTTTATGCTGCGTGAGCTAACATGAATACTGTTTGTGGTATTTGTGTGGTGCACGTGTAACACGTGTCACTGGCACGATGAGGTCAGCGTGGATGGGCGGAGACGTAAGTCGAAAGCCCTGACAAAGGCACGCCGTGCTGGAAGAGCCACTGGAGAACACCGGCGAGATGCTGAACCTTTAGTGTGTTCAGTCCCAGTGGAGAAACGAACCTCTCTAAGGGAGGAGTGTTCGTCACGTGCTCGGCTCCGTTCAAAATAATGAGAACATGCCGTGTTTCAAAGATGAGCCGTGCTTACTCTGCGCTCAATCATTCCCTACAGATAAAAGCAGATTTACCGACTTGAAAACCTCATAATTGTCTCCTAGGGAGGGTTGGAAACGTATGATTACTCTAGCTCCAACAGAAGGCACAAACTGTTGGTATTCTAGAGGCCACACTAAGGATTTGACTCTTCATCCCAAATGATTTATAGCTCTGCCTTCCTTTTAATGACATTTAGGTGTCGTATGAACACCAAGCAGAAGTGGCCGTGGGAATATGCTGCCACCTTTCACAATGTCTGCCTCCTCTTATTTCGATGATACACGGCAGGTGTTGTGGGGGTCACTGATGGGCTGAGTTGCCACTCCTTCCTTGTGGAAATCTTTGCTTTGAGGAGAGCAGTGGGCTCATGGGCCTCGGCAGGAACAGCACATGGCATCGGTGGGGCCAGGTGTGACTCCTGCTGCTGTGACTGTCACACACGAGTGCCTGAGAAGCCTCGGAGCAGCGTCCTAGTTTTGCTTGGTCTACCTGTTGACATCATGGCCGGTCAGATGGGAGAGTCTGGCTGCTCATTTTAAGGGCAATGCCTGACTTTGCCTGGATGCTATCTGCTGGCTCGGGATTGTGGCCGGTCAGATTTGTTTACCCTCAGCTCGGACTCTTGTCATACATCTCTCTGTTGACAGATGTGTAATTGGCATTTGTCCTCAGATGCTGGTAGGAAAGAGTGTCTATCTCACTGCTTGAAAATGTTGCCTTTTTGCTAAGCTGACTGGACCCATGGATTGAAAGATGTCTTTCATGTGGGGACCGGCAGGCAGAATGTCTGTGTATTCTGCTGTCCTCTTCCAGCCGAGAGGAATGTGTGGCTTGTTTCAGGCAGGCATTTGCGGGAACTCTCCCATTTTAAACTGGTTTCCTGCTTGAGGTCAGACCTCTCCAGGCACTGTGTTAGAGGGTTGTGATCGACTGAGTGCCAGTATGCCACGCCTGACAAGAAATGAACAAGTTGGACCGAATGGCTTCTCTTACCTCTCCCACCATCACCCCCCCATGGGGGTGCATCTGCATGTCACTTGTGTGCCCTTTAGCTCTCTCTGCAAGGCCAGTGAATCATCCATAATTCTGCTGCCCAGCCTTTTGCCTAATGAAGCCATATAAGGCTATAAAAGGCATAGTAGATATGTTCCAAGATGACTAGAAGTGAAAAGCATATCTGTAAATCTGTGCACACACCTTGCATGACAGAGACACGAGGAGAGGCAGTGGCATATGGCTGTGTGATGACTTCCTGGATGCCCTTGCATTCTCAGATTGCCTATGCAGCAGTAGATTGCACCAAGGGGCAGAACCAGGACCTGTGCAAGCAGGAGGGTGTTGAAGGTTACCCCACCTTCAATTACTATAACTACGGGAAATTCAGCGAGAAGTACAACGGAGAGCGGGGGGTAAGTGTCAAGGACTGTCGATGGGGAGTGGCGGGCAGCCAGCGGAATGAGGGAGGCAGAAGCTTGAGACCCTGAAGCTAGCCCCTAAAGTGCCAAAAGTGGAGTAGACTTCCTTTATGTCCCCGTTTCCCTGTTTGCTCAGCTTGTCAGTTGTATCTTCTGGCCTTTTTGACATGTGATATTTCAGCACTCTGTACCTGTGCTGTTCTCTCACGTTCATATACCTGGCGTATTTGCCACCTGAAGTGAGTATTTGATGCAGCACTCTGTTGATGGTCTTAGATTGAATGCCGAACTCTGACCAGTAGCCAACTCAACAATGCTAACAGTTTTGTTTACTCCCACCCCCAGGAGGCAGGCTTCACTGGCTTTATGCGAAGCCTGCGAGGCCAGGACCAAGACAAGGTGACCAAACGGAAGGAAGAGCTTTGATTGGGTGTGGGGAAAAGAGGGTGGGGCCTGACGTTGCACTGTAATACAGGCGAGCCCTGCCTTCCCAAAGCACTGGAGCCAGAGACTTCATAACCTCACTTTTTTATACCGCTGTGCCATTTGTATGTCGTTTCCTGTGTCATCTGACCACTTTCTTTGTTGGAGAATTTCACTACTTTTTCTGAAATAATGTCATTGCCGTTGTCCAAAAGTGTTGAACTATGCAATACTAGACCCTTCACTGGCTTGTCACACCAATGATGAAGACCAGTGAAAGAAGTTTTTCTTACACACGCTCATCACCCCTCCAACTGAAGGTCCCCTCTGTTACTCGACAGACGAGTACGAAATGTAAATAATTTTATGTTCAAATACCAAGATATTTTTGTATGGCAGGATTCATCCTAGGTCTTGATTTCAGCAAATTTACAAAGCAAATCTATATTTCAAGAATCTAATCTGTGGCCTTAAATGTGAATGAGAGACTGGGGTCTTTTTTTTTCTTTCAGTGTGCAGAAACATGTCTGGCAATATCAGTTTTTTATGTAAAATACTAAATTTGTGGCAGTGATTCAATAGTAGTATGATCTGGTTATCGGTTTATTTCTCTGCCTTCGTTTCAGTCATTCATACACATCAACCTTGTTAAATGAAACTAAACAAACAATGCCAAAAAGGTGGGCCAGTGTGTTATCCAGGCCTGAGATTTGGACCAGAACATCTGAGGGGAGCTCTGTGTAACGGGGCTTGAGCTCACAATTCATTGGGATTTGCTGGCTGTATTTTTTGACCGTTTTGGCTGTGAGTCTCAGAGAGAGCCTGGCGGGGTGTATCAGACAGATTGTCTTTGTAGGTGGAGTGACTGGAGCCTGTCGAGCAGTCAGGTCACTCATGGTTGACCTTATTGTTGCCAGGTTGGTTGCACCTGGGTTTTTTACTCCAAATTCCATTGGTCAGTTCGCTGCTCATTCTAAGGCTCTTGTCTGATGCTTTGGCAGGTCTGTAATTTCAAGTTTATTCAGCTTGCTCTGCGTATCTCCTGCTTGCCTGTCTCTTACCGGCCCTCGCTGAACATCATGTCTGACCTTTGTGTCAGGCCTGTTTTGTTTACAACTGTGTCGGATGAACTACTGCGAAAGCTGTCATTGCAATAACAGCTCCAACTCGTCTGTGAAGACCATTCTTTAAATGGGGGGTTTGATGCCTGGCCCAGGCCTTCCGGCCTTGGTCCTGCAGGACTGTGACACGGTAGTGGGCGGGTTGCTGTCTTTACACAGGCCAGCTGTGAGGGCTTCATATTCAGAACTGTAAGGATGCTGCTCGTCTCCCCAAACCGATGTTACCTTCCTGCTATCTGCATATTCTGCTCACTCCAAGATGCCTTTTTGGCAGTCAAGGCAGCTTAGATGAATTGCATAAGAGATGAGGACTTGCAGGGTTCAGGGTGGACATCAGGTGACCAGACCGAGCCCGATATGGCCCTGTCACCAAACCGCAAACTGGTGGGCCACCCTTAAGTAGGGCTTCAGACCCGAGACCAGGACCAGCTCGGTAAACATGCAGCACTCTGAACGAGGAGCCGCTGAATATAAAACGTTACGAACATCTGAACGCCAGATAGAATTCATGTTTGATATTCGACCAGGTCACCTCATTAATGCCAGGTTTTATTTTACTATATGAAAAGATAAAGCCAGCTACCTTCTAAAATGGAATGACTATCATTTGCCGCAGTAAAGTAGGAGGCTCCCTGTTGCTTGGTATTAGACAAACCCCCTCACCAGTTTGTCCACATCTCTGCACGACAGTGGAAAGACACTGAGGATTTCACAGAGGCTTTTTTTTTTTCCCAAGTTTAATATGAAACTCCATAGAAAAGCTTCTGAGCTGCAGCTTTCAGAAGCCTTTGTGTCAATCCTCAGGTACATAAAACGCAGCCCTCTGCGGCAGAGACAAGAGCTTGTCAAACAGCTAAGATGATAAGAGCCTGTCAGACAGGCTGGCATCATCCTGGGGGTTTGTTTGATGGTCCCACCTCCACGGCAGGAGTAACACAGAGCCTGGCACCACTGTGCCAGTGCGCCAGCCCAGAGTCTGGATGGGCGACCTCTGAGGAAGTGGGATGTGTGTGCAGAGCACCATGGTTCCAAGGCTGGAGAAAGGGACTCTGGTCCTGGAATCATTCTTTTTTTTTTTTTTTTTTTGCCCCTTTTCATTGTTGCGTGGCTGCAGCTCCTGGTTTAAGCGGCTTTGGAGACTTCAAGACCTGCAGTAGCTGGCCTTGTCTTTTTATTGTTCCGAATTTCATTTCAAATATATAAGGATCTCAGGGATTGCAAGCTATAATTAAGGGGAGCTATGTGACATTGTTTGGTTTCCAGGAGTGATCTGAGTTCGAATTACTGAACTAAAAATTGTTTATATTTGTACATGACATGAGAAGGGAAAAAATGTTAATGACATGTCCGATTTGTGTTAATTGCGGAAAAATCATCTTTGAAAATCACTTACTGCCAGAGGAACATTCAAGTAATAAAATGTGTACTTCAGTATAGTGTGGTGTGTGTGTGTGTGGGGGGGGGGGTGCCAGTGAAGCTCCATCCTGTGAGATACGTCATTCAGAGTGCATTTGCTGTCATTTTCCGTCCCTTTGTCTTGGGTTTGATTGGTTTCTGTTTGTTGTCCATTCTTAGTCCTTCCAGATGACTCTGGTTGAATATTACTTAAGAGGACACTTATCCCAAAGGTTTCCACATCACGATATTACTAAGAGGATTAAAGACTTGGACAAAGACATTGCAAAATAAAAAAAGGAAAATGTTTGGATTGTGTCTGAGTTTTTTTTTTTATTTTGTCCTTGCACATAATTTTAAAAAAGAAACATTGTAATTGAGTGTAAACCCTAAGCATGCCAGGTACCTGGTATCCAGTGCTGCCACGTAGAGGCCAGCTCCGACGGCCCGTGCTGTTATTCTGCAGAAGGCCAAAACCAAGCTCCTTGCCTTCTGTTGATGGTGCGTTTAAACTGCAGGTCCGTGGACTCATCCTGACCCTCAGCTACGTATGACGCCACAGCGTGCTCCTCCCTGACAGCTGTCGCTTTTCATGCTCTCCTCATGCCATATGCAGTGGTTCTTACAGGCATCCTGCCCCACTATGGCTCTCAATCCGAGTCAGCTGAGCAGGGGCCACCTGGGACAAGCCAATGAATAGTTACAATTATAGCTGTGTGATGGACCAAAAAAGCCCCCAGCCCCCTACGATGCAGGCCTACAGGAATGCCATTGAGAGAGGAGGGGGGATGCTGCAGGACAGGGTAGCAACTGTCTCCAGTGATGGAATGAAGAAGGAAGCTTTGATGTTGCTTTGGTCACGCATTGGTGTCACTTTGACACAAAGGAATTAATTGTTTGGGTCAGTCGATGATAACTGCTGGGTGGTGTGCAAATAGCTGCGTTCTTTTTCTGTTCTGAAAGTATGTGATGAAGCCTTGGCTGACTGACAGTCTCTGCCACTGTCTGTGTGATTCCCTGACTGTTTGCTTTTTGTCCCTGCAGGCTAAGTAAGCTGCAGCAGATCCCCGACTCTCCTCGTCTTTCCTTTCTTTTGGTGCCAGACCGTTTTCGTGTGCCATCAGGGGACGGTCTCCTTGCTTAAACATGGTGTGCCTCTCTGGTGTCAGCGGCCTGCTGGAAACTCTTAAAGGGAGAGAGCACGCCGTCTGGTTGGCTTGTTGACTGTCTGTGGGAGCAAAAGTTCAAACAGGCTCTCAGTGAAGCCCCAAAACGATGCCTGTCTGTTTGTCAAAGATGACGCTCAATGTTCCTGGCAGGGCCAGACTTAACCCTCTTAGAAGCAGTTCTTGTGTCCAATAATTATACTCAAAAATGGACATCGCATCCAAACACTCCCAGTGTTTCTTTCTCTTAAGAAGTCAGCACTACACCGCAAAATGAAAAAGATGGCAGCAAGGCATTGATGGAGGACATCCTATTGTGTACGAGTCAGCAAGTGCAGGCTCAGTTAGAGAAATCAATGATTAATATCTGAAAGTGTGAATATAAATATGTGCTAAGTGAAGGCTCTCTTGAGTAGCATAACGATGGATCTTGCCTTTCCTGTGCACCTTATCACGTTGACTTTGTTTTGTGTAGGAAGAAGCAGCACTTCTAGCAAATATGCCTGTAGACAGAGCCTGAGGTTATCTCAAGGTCTGATGGAAGCTAAGCTTGGTCCAGCTCGCAGTCTCTTCACCTCTCTCGAAATGTTGTTTACTCTTTTGTGTGCACTCAAAAATCAGTTGACTCTACCTGACCTCTCGTTCTCCATCATCCCATCCTGTGATACGTGAGGAAAAATTCAGTCTGCTGTCTGAGAGTCTTCCAAAGACCCCCACGTCGTGAAGTGTGAGGGATCTTGGGCGGGATCTGTTCTGCAGCTGCCTTTTAACAGTGCCGCTGAAATGCAAGGCTGAGCTCGACGGCTGCTGGAAGTCAAGGGGTATGAATGGGTGGCAGAAGACAGTCAAGTGTGTCTGCTTGCTGAGAGGAGGCATTCACACAAATAGTGCTGTTGACTTCAGAATTATACAAAGGGCCTAATCACTGAAAGATAAGAGCGACTGGCAAAACATCCAGCAGAAGGCAGCAAGGCTTATCTCAACACACAAGATGTTGCTAGTCTGTTTTGATAGGTCTCTGGCATCGCTGAAGCAATCAGAATGTTGGGCGAAGGAGAAACAGCAGTCCCATACAGTTTCCCCTGGGTGCAGCCGGCCTCCGGTGGGCTAAAGCCATTGCCACCGTGGATGATTTATATTTCACAATATGTTATACCCCTTCCTGACAAGCAGTTGCTGAACTGTGCTGTTTATCTCTGTGTTACTATTTCCTGTTGATTCACTCTGGCCAAAGCGATCATAGGCTGGGTGCAGCCTTGCAGCAAGACGTATGGAGGAAGAGCAGCTGGAGCTTTAATGCATGCCTTCGCCACCTTACTTGTGGTGTGATGCTGCTGGAGTCCAGAAGGTATCAGGGACTGCATGTGGATTTCAGTGCCAGTGCTGAGTTCTGTGCTAAAACAGCCGTGCTGCCGAAAGCCTCGCAAAGCCAGTACTTTGTGGTGATGTCCAGATGATTGCCCTGGCCATGCACCTCTGGCATCTGTGCCTTGGCTCTGGTCACTGGCAGATGTCAGTTGTGGTATAATTGGTGTTCTGTTATAAAACTACAGACATAACACCTACTGACCTGTACCAGATAAGCAGCTCGAAAATGGATGTGGGTATAAATAATGAATTTTCAGAGATAATATTCAATAGTCCATGACGATAGACAGAGATTTGCCAGAATAGCAACAATGGAAGAAATAAAATCACTTGAATGACAAATTCTGGGGTGATATTCATTTTATGCTGTATGTATTGATATATTTGACCCATATTTTAGGTAAAAAGATGTATGCAAAATGCACTGGAGAGTCATCCTAATTACACGGCATCGCTTTTCAAGCAGGCATAGAGATAGCAAGCCAACATTATAGTTCTGGGTTTCAGAATGTCACTTTAGACAATAACATTCTGAAGACATTCAGTGGATTTTGTCATCAGGGATGATGAGATACAGTATCAAGTAAACACCATTTAGAATTCTTGAAAAATACCAGTGTCCAATTTCATGCTAGTAAACATTCATTTTTAACAGCTGGGTGAACTTAATTGTAAGAAAATTTCTTTTAGCATTAGGGTTCTATTACTGTATATTTTATCAAATATTGCTTTTTATTTGTTAGGCGTATTTTATTTCCACAAAAATACAATACAGACTTTGCCTTGAAATTCTCTACATTAAAATCAGTAAATAGACAGGAACATTTGTCTTGTTTTTGGTTGGTAATTGCAATGTCGTGGACTGGAACATCAATTGTGCACACGGCGAAAAAAATTAATTCAAAAAGCACATGCAGGCAATCTCTGTCTAAACGTTTCATACCATCAGTAAAACGTGTTGTCACCTGATAGTGGTCATACTGGTTTCTACAAAAATGGAAAGTAATCTAATCATGCATCCTAGTTTGACCTGGTTGGAATGGATCTTCCGTGACATGTCTTGAAAGTGAGAAACTAAATGTACAATTTCAGCCTAGAGAAACATTTTTTTATTTAGGACTGTTAAGAAACTCTTAAAGTGAATCCTTGTCAGAGGTGTAACAATTACCCATAATCCTAATGTTTAAAAAAAGTGTAGCAGACTTGTTGGAGCTAATTAGCTAAATGTGGCTGTGAAGAGAGATGAATTTCTTGTGACTGTTCTAACTAAATCATAAACAATGCAACCTCAAACCCAGGGGAAGTCAAGTAAGGTCATTCCTTTCAAATTCAGGCATTTGGTGATTCTATCAACCCAGTCTCTACAGCTGTAATTAGCTTCAATCCCCAATCTGAGCCATCAATTTCCACCTTATAATGGAATATCTGGATCTTAGACACACAAATGATCAACTTGGGGATCCTGAAACACACATGCAAGCCAATACTGGGATTTTTTTATTTTTTATTTTGGTGGGCTTTTTAAAGCACAAAACCATGGTGATTATTACTCACGTGGCTAAATACAAACATTACTCACTTTTACGTTAAAAGAAACAATGATTGAACTCCAGTTCTTGAGCTCATACTCAATTACTTTATACTTAGAAGCTGCAAGCAGTCATATCTCTGTCTTAATCGCAAGTGTCACCTACTACAAAGCTAATCAGTACATTACCTCTGGGCATTCATTTTTGCTACTATTTAAATGTAATTTTTAAGCAATGTTGGCTATCGATAAGTACACTCGTCGACTGTGCACCCTAGAGTCCACAGACAAGCATTTATGGATGTCAGAAAATTTCTAGGTGTGTCCCAATCTACACTTGCCAGTTGCATGAGAACTTGAATACTCCCTTCCTGTACTATTATACTGGGACAACTTTGCTGGAGTCTTTGACTGAAGATACAAATGACCTTGGTATTAGCACTTGGTAGCTGCTTTTGAATCATGTTAGTAAAAATATAAATGGCCAAAAAACAGTTCATTCTTATGTAAAGCAGAGGTCATATGCTCAGTCCGTGGTGTGGCTTGAATACACCTGTTTTTTCCTCTAACTTCTGATTTTAATTACAAAATTGTGCAAATAATGTTTATGTAATCCTTTTTCCAACAAAACTGTTGACACATCTACTGAGATAGGAATATCCATTGTTTTAAGTATGACGTTTTTCCATTAGATATTTCTGTGTATACATTGTTATGGTTGTTTCATTGCACTAATTTGATAACAGACACACAACAGTCTGCAGATAAACAATATACACCCATGAACACAACACTGGATTACGAGAATGATCAGACCGTTAAAAGAGCTACTATCTCACACCTTACGGTTGAAAGTAAAAGCCATGCATTGAATATAAAAGCCATGCAATAAACCTGCCCAGAGCAATAATGATTAAGAAAAGTGTATTTGGTCAAAATGTACTAGGCCTACATACAGCCTGCCCGATATCAATGTTTTTTTTAAATGTTTACAAACACAAGAAAGTATGAAGAAAATGAAACGGCAAAACTAAAGGATTTTATTAGAACACCTTGCTTTTTGGTCAAACCACTTCACATCAGTGGGGACTGTGTGGAGAGGGTGTCAGACTTCCGCTTCCTGGGCGTTCACATCACTGAGAAC